>JAJMJU010000026.1:110346-160325 GCA_030563705.1 Australozyma bambusicola | reverse complement strand
AGACCACCTTTTTGATGATATTATTGTATTCTCCAAGACTTAGCCAAATCTTTTTCAAGCTGGTTACAATGATCCCAGATTTCTATGTGTACATCTGTTACACAGAAGCTAAAACAACGAATTTAGGCACGAAAAGCAATATGAGGGTTAAAGGGAACTTTAATGATCATGAATTAAGTTTTTCTCAGCCTGTTCTCCTGTTTTTCTCAATTTCTCATGTTTTACAACATAGAGTTTATAGTGGGAAAATTTCAGCACGAACCTGTATTCGACGTACATTGCATTGCATTGCATGTATCTAACCATGCATAAGAGTGATGCGTCATGCGTATTCTAACCGCGGTTATGAATTGTGTATGCGTGGCGCGTAATATCGAGTAAGGGATTTTGTATGCAGGTGATGTATTTATATGTAGGTTTTGTGTGGAAAAATCTCTATTCTTCATCTTTTTGCTCTTCTCTCAAAACACAGTGTGCTTAAAAACGATTTAACACACTTCAGGCTTGATTTTTTTATATTTACCGGAGTTTGCTGTATTGCCGTATGTTCAATTTTCTCCTGTTTCCGATTCTTCATTTATTATGTTACGGTATCTCCTAGCACAATAGTATTCTAATAACTCCGCCCAAAACTCTAACAACGATCAGAGTTCGATAGACAAATAGGGTATTTATTCTAATAGTTGTCGTTCCTAGAAATACGCTTATAGATTAGTTCGCAAAATTATTTTATCTTTAGTGTAAACTTTATGTTACCACATTTCTGAGAAGTTCCCACTCCTCGTGAAATACCTTAGGAAGTCAAGATTGTCAAATTCAACAAACCACTTGAACTCGCAGTTATTTTTATAAAAGGTTAAACTATGACGTAATTGTCACTACGCCTAATGCTGACTAAATGTTGTGTTTTGATTCTTAAATTCTCCTTGCGGCAACATTAACTTGCTTCACACTATTGCTTTGTGGGAGGAGCCTCAACATCACATGTCAACCTTAACAATCTTTTATTTGTCATGAAAGATTGCCTTCGATTAGGACAGTGGGCACTCATTTCACTGACAATATTGTGTTAAAGTTCCAAAGTTTAGTTACTGATCGACAATTTGGCGAAATGACTGATAGTTTCCGACCCCTCTCACGCATTGCAGTCTTATGCCATAATTGTTGACAAAATTGCGTAGTCAGGTGCCATTTTTTTTACAGAATTGGTAACCCAAAGTCATTGGATTGTATCCAAGAATTAATTTTTCTCATTTATCCCTCGGAGGCAATGAGGACTCTTCTGTTTACACACCTAAATAATACATAAAGTGTATAATACCTCATTCCTATAGATTATGCAAATCCTAAATTTTTTCTACGGTCGTATGATAGCATGGGAAACCGCTTGTACATCAAGCTTAATAGACTCTATATGATGAATTTCTATCCGGTTATGAAAAATGTCTTATCAAAGCTATAGAACACTTAGCATAAGGCGACGTCGTAATTTTCAAGTTCGAAGTACCAATACAATTACATTGCGATAAATACGGTACATTAAAGAATCCCGGAGAAATCTTGGTGTATTGGTTAAGAGTATACTCGTCAAAAGGAACGAAGTTAAATCATGGCTTCAAATATATTAAAAATCAACCAATATTTCGATAAACTTGAAAATACCACACGGAAGTAATGGGATTTCTGAATCCAAGTCAGAAAGATGAATTGACTTCAATCTGCGTTTGTGATTACCTTGTAAATTGTTATCATAAGTTAAGAAACAACAAATGCACGCGCTTTTGTGAAACAGAATAGTACCAAGAACCACACTTTCAAATCCAAATAAGTTTGCTCTCTTGATAATACACTGGGTAACCTCCACTCGGCCGCACACCTATGATAATGAATGAAAGCCAACAATGATATATTATTACCTAGGTTGCCTAACTTCAAGCAAATTTAACGATAAAATTCGGGTCGAGATGTGTTTACGCCGTATTCTGATAAAGCATTACTCAAATCTTCCAAAGTAAGCACAATTTTCCCCTGCTGATTGCTTGAATTCGCAGAAAATGTTTGGGTTGGCTGCTCGCTAGCACTATCGAGGGCACCGGCGGTGATGTTTTGTTGGTTGACAAATTGTTGGCCTTGTAGAAGTTGCTTGGCTCGTAACTGAGGATTCGAAGAATTATAAACAGCCGACGAGCTTCTGATTCTCGAATATTCATAGGCATCTTGTGAAATATCACTTATAAATTTTTGTGTGGCCAAAGCTAGTAGTCTCTTGATACGAACATCTGAAGTTTCGAAACCACTCTTGCTTAAGTAATAATCAGTAACTGCATCAGGAATGATTGGAGCAAGGTCACTAGTCGTCAATTCAAGCATCTCTTGCAACGACTTTTCTGGTTTACTAAGGTCTGGGACTTGAGAAAACTGAACATTATTCTGCGGTTTTTGGTCGTGGAATGCTCTTTCTTCAACGTTGGGCCCGGGGACAAGGTCTTGCTCAACCAGATCATCAAATTCAACATCCAAGATGTCATGGTCGTCCTGTAGATCTAATTGTTCTTTGGGCATAGTGCTGAAGAGAAGATTGGTACAAAATGTTGCCAACGAGACTTTGTGGAGTTCTTATGTACAGCAGATGTTACTAGTTCAAGGAGAGTGGTGTACTGTTGTATTTCATAAACATAGGGGGTATATACGAAGGGCCAGCGAGGTTGCAAGTCATTCTTTTAATACTTAAAATAATCAATTTGCATATATATTTTTATGAAGAATAAAATGCGTGAACTCAACCCGTAGCATGGAGAGTCAAAGAGAATTCGAGAATAAACAGAAACTGGGGATGTTGCAAGATCCTACACACTGCGCAACTGAAATCTCATCAAGAAACTACACCTCACACAAAGGAAATGATTTGATATGATGGTGAATCCTTTTGAATCGTCAACTTTTGGCAACTCCTTGTCCTTGAGGGTCGATGGGGCAATTGGAGCCATGTCGCTTTCTCCAAATGGAAGGGATGCAGTGTTAGCAGGGCGAAAAGGTTTGTTCATCATCGATCTCGACGATCCATTTTTGGCACCTAGATGGTTGCATCACATTACATCATGGGAGGTCGCTGATGTTCAATGGTCACCTCATCACGCCATAAAACCTTCTTGGTGTATCTCTACATCAAATCAGAAGGCTCTATTATGGGATTTAGCACGGCCGTCAAATAATGCTATTCAAAATGTCCTCCATCGACACGTCAGAGCCATAACAGACATTAATTTTCACCCCCAGGATCCAGAACTTTTGGCTACTTGTTCAATTGATACGTTTGTTTATTGCTGGGACATGAGGTCCCCTAGAAGACCAGTAAAGAAGTGGGCAGAGTGGCGAGCTGGGGCAACGCAAGTAAAATGGAACCGAACAAATCCGAACCAAATTGCTTCTAGTCATCATCACAGCTTTTATCTTTGGGATTCGAGAATGGGAGCATTGCCATTGCTTAAAATCGAGAATGCTCACGGAGGCAAGATTAATGGACTAGATTTTAATTCTAGCGAAAATCGATTGATCACTTGTTCAAACGATAAAACTATTAAAATATGGGATCTAGAAGGGATTTCCGAGGAAAATGCTCAACCTGCAGTGGTCATTAATGCGGAATTTCCTATTGCTCGTGCTCGTTCACTACCCTTTGGTGACGATGGGTGTTGCGGCATCATGCCTCTAAGAGGTGGAGATGATGCCATTCATTTTCTTAACTACAAAGATGCCTACATTGCTTCGCGAGAGACTAATAACAATGTTGTAATTGATTTAAGATCTGAAGTTTCGTTCAAGGGCCACCTAGGGCCAGTGAAGGATTTTCTATGGCGAGTTCAACATGAAACTTACAGCAAATTCAAAAGCAAAAGAGATTGGAAAGAGTTTCAATTGGTCACTTGGTCTCCATCAGATTGCGATTTAAAGCTATGGCCTCATGATAGGAGGGTGTATGAAATGGCAAATTATAGTCCACAACATAAACGAGGTATAGAGCTTCTTACTAAATCTAGTGATTTAGCGGAATTGAGTCGCGTTAGATGCGTAACTAGCGATGAAGTAAGCAAACAGTCTCCACTGTTGGAATATAACTCATACATTACAGAGCCTGAATGCTCCCTTGGAGACATGCTGAAGGGCGCCAACGAGGACTTATTGTCGCGGCTAGCACTTTTTGAGATAAAAAAGTCTCAAGTTCTGGAGACATCTGCTGGCCAACTAAATCACTTGAATTGGATTTTTGGTGTAAGAATGGGGTCGAAATTCGTTATCACTGACAACATTAATTCTGTCGAAGGCTCGAGCAATGACGGTCCCGCAAATTTAGGTGAAGAAATCAGTATCGTTGGCCATAAATTTCCTAAGATCAGATTTGAAAAAATTTCAGTGTCTACGGGTCATATCATTCTTTCCCTAAAGGGGCCCCTTCCTGCCATCCCTGAAACGGCTCAAATTACCTCTCAGGATCTGACAAAGGTACCGGAGATCCAAATTATTGGAGAATCTACCTATAATAAAAATCAACTTTCAATTCCGAGCTCTTCCGAAAAGCAAGTACCTCGAAACACTCGAGATACCGCAAACCCGTCTGTCACCACGGATAAGAATGTACCAACGCATGTTACCAACGATATTGCTCTTTTAAAAGGGATCTCAACGGAAGCCACCAACCTTACCGGAAACGAGCAGCCTAGTTTCAGGACAGCGGAGCCTTTGAGCGAGAGCAAATTGACATTTATGAGGATTGAGATAAAATTTCCAAAGCAATATCCTCATTTAAAGCATTCTGACTTGAGGGTGAAGCAGAAAAGGCAACTTAAACAAAAGAAGTCAAACTACGTGAATTTTAAGATTGAGGAAACCCATGAACTCAACGAGACCGTGAGAGGTGTTATGCTCCAAAATTTAAACGAGATTTCTCAATTCTATACTGTGAAATATAATAGGTACTGTCTTGAGCCGTGCTTGAGGTATCTTTTAGGCGATCGAATTGACCTTGATGACACCTTGATGCTCGATAATGATGTCCAACTCGAGAACGACCTAGATGACGTTAACAAAAATACAGATAGTGGCCTTAATAATAATTTGCAATCTATTGGCCCTAAAGATTGTCTGGCTAGCTTTGTTCTTAATGGCAATTTAAATTCTGATCAGAACGCCAGAGACAGATTTTGTGATAATATCGCTAAGGACTTGCAAGACAGTCGTGAAACGAATACCGAGATTGACGACGAAGATATCTATAATTATGCAGACTTGATACCTGGCGTTGAGGATGATGGGGGCTTTAATGAATTCTTCGAACCGACAGGTTCCGATCGCATCCAACCATCTTCAACGGATGACAGATACATTAAACATAACATCACGCCTCTTCCCAAGGCATGCAGCGCCGTTTGGGCAAATTCAGGGCAACTTGTATGTTTTTTTATGCCGAAGGGATCCGTGGATGAAGGTTCGAAAGAGACCGGAGCTGCTGGTTATCACCAACCCCGGTTCGGTCAAGCCGAGCCTCACAGCACTTCTAGAATTGTCAAATATCAAGACTTCCCAATATATGAGAAGACTCCAAAGGACAAGAATGAGGCTCTAAATTTAGTATATTCCTTTGGGAGGGAGGACTATCAGAGTGATTCTGAGCTATCAGAGCAATCCTCAGATGAAATATCTGAAGATTGGGACGAGGTTATCAGGGATGATTTACAGGCTTTTGGTAAATTTCAAAACGCCTTTAAAGAGAATAATTCACTCGGTCTCACTCGAACTGTTCAAGCTCCGAGGGCTTCATTTTCTAGAGCTTTGAGTAGAAAGGGAACCGCCTCCATTTCATCTTATGTCGATGATTCAATGCTGAGATCAACTAAAAGAGCAAAAGGGTATAACACATGCAAGCATTTTATACGAACTCATGATTTTGGTCATTTAATTCCAGAAAAGCCAGAATTGGCCGTGTCTTACCAGTTGATGGGCGCTTGTATGAGGGACTGTGCGAAAATCAATGGCCAAGTGGCACAGAACAAAGGGTTCAAGGATTTAGAAGAGGCATGGAGACTAATTGAGGTCATGATCACGTCTTCTGAACTGAAGTTCTCTCAGGAAGACTTTAACAGTTTCAATGAAATACAAGATGCATGGGGCTCTCATCCATTTGGACACTCATGGCTTGTGAAAATAATATTTGAATACTTTCAAAGACAAAACAACTTACAAATGTTGGCAATGATGTCATGTGTCTTACTTGACAGTAGTGTGGAAGGCAATGCCAAAGATCCGAGCGAGTCATGCTGTCAATTTGAGTCAAATATCTCACTGTGGAGTCATGAAAAGGAGACGACACATACAAAATTTGGATTAAAGACCGTCTCTATTCCAGTACCTGACAACACCGCTATAGATCTGCAGAGCTGGGTAAGGCGAATTCCAATAAATGACCTGCGCCAAACACGACACTCAAAATCGATCGCATATTCAAACGACAGGACGTCCTCGCCTACTTTTCATCCTTCTCAAAGAAGGGCCCCTGAGCAAAGCTTTTCGCCCTCTTTTTATTGTACTCCAACAAGTGAAAATCGAAGCAGCCTTGACCGGAAACTGTTGGATATCCAGAAGCGGCCACCAAAAAAACAAGTCTTAAGCAATAAAATTCAAGCGAGCTTCAGTGGAAAAACAAATCATTGTTTACCTTCTAAAAGGGACAAGATTTCAGCCTTGTCTGTTTCATTAACAATTTCGAACAGTGAGGAGTTGAATTTAAGAGCTGGCTCTCTAAGAGAGAATCTTCTCAGCTGTATGGATTACGAAGTGATCGCAGGTTACAGGGAGAATTATGCAGAGATGCTCTATTCGTGGAACTTGCCGTATGAACGAATAAAAATGCTTAAGTATAATTTTATGGCAGGGAGGTCTTCACAAACGAGTGAGTCAAAAAAGTACACATGCAATTATGGGGTTAGGAACCGCAGATTTTACGACGAAAGACAACAATTATTAAATCCAATATCAACTGTGAATTCAGCGAACGTGAATTCGTGGAATACAGAAAAGCTGGGAAAGATTCGTTATTGCACGTTATGTAATCAGATTGCAACTAACAGAATTCTCTTTTGCCTCAAGTGTGAGCATATCTTGCACTTCCGATGCGCAGCAGAGTGGTGGACTGGCAACGAGGACAGCACAGACAATGCTTGCCCAACTGGATGTGGCTGCCTTTGTGCAGCAAGCAAAGCGATCTTAAATGACACTAAGATATCCTTGTAGGATTTATATGTTTCTTGAGAATTTCGTCCCACTCGTCAACTAGCCCATTCAAATAATTGACAACGTCTTCGGCACCCGTGGTGTCGATTAAAGACTGACCCAAATATTCTTGACCAAAGCGATCACTGAGAGAAGCGTGCTTGACTTCTTGAGGGAGATCGTCATTCAAAGCAGCAGTGACAGGAGCATTAGCGGCAATATACCCAGATATATTATGGACCTTTGATCCCAGAAATCTCGCAATGTAGAACAAAAGTAGCATTCCATAGTAGGTCAAAAAGTTCAAGTATTGGAAAAATGAGAAACTTGTAAAAATACCGGGGTGTACCACGTAAGAAAGTATGGCATCTTGAGCTTTTAATTTGGCGTGAGTTCCGCTGTGAAGCAAATCGACGAGTCTTTTTGACCCTTCATAGGGCACATCAGTCTTCAAAAGACCGAGGTCATTAAAGGATAAATACTTTGGCTCAGACATAATTGATGAAATCCAGATAATTTTACCACCTCCGCTGAGCAAAGTTCTGATCCTGTGAATGAAATAGTAAGGCCCAAAGACATTGCCCTGAAAGATAAGACCCATTCCGTCCTTTGAGGTTGCACCAACTCGCTGAATTTTGTAAGTGGGATATGTCACAGCGTCTAATAAATTGGAACATATGCATTTGAATGCCTTCACCCAGTCAATACCGTTGTAACATCCCTGAGCTGCATTGATGAATAAATAATCAATATGAGAAAATTTTTTTCTTAATTCCTCACCAGCATTAAGAATTGATACATTATCGGTAAAATCCACAAGAAGGTAGTCAAATTCAAGCCAGCCTATGCGTTGTGAAATATTTTCTCTACAGTAATTTTTTATATTTGTTATGACCTCCTTGACCCTGGGGAGTGTTCTGGAGGTAACCACTAAAGTGAGATTAGTTGAGGGGTCAATTTCTCGTAAGAGTCGGTAAGCAATGTTGATTCCAAGATTCGAGTTGGTCCCGGTGATGACAGCGACGCGGCCTTCTCTCATTTTTGTTGAGTAAAATGCTTAGTTTATTTGTGCTGTTCTTCGTGGGTTTAAAGCCGATCACGTGATAAAACAGACCAAATTAACGAACCATTCTTTAATTAAACAAAGGACATCAGTGATTTCAAATAGGGTGAAAGCTGCACAAAAAAAAAAAAAAGAAAAACTTGGCAACTTTCGCAGTTTTAGGAATTTAAGATGTTAATTGGATACAAAAGGGTATCATTGCGGGAACGCGTGTTCAATTATTGAACTCTAGGGATCACAAACAAGTCGTAGAACATGCAACTTTGTAGCAGCTCGCTACAACGAATGCCTCAACTTACACACGATTTAAATGATTATTGCTCTGTAATTGAACATGAGCACCAACAAAATTCCCAGGAATAGCCATTGAGCCATCTTGAATGCAATTGTTGCGTCATTAGAACCGAATTAGTGCTTTTTTGGCATCAAGGACCTCTAATCTAACCTCTTCAATATTGCGACGCTCGTTAGGAATGGTTATGAGGCACATTAAGCCATTAACAAAGCCAGTCACGGCTATCAAGACACTTGAAATGGAAAGAACGACAGAACTCCAGGGCGCTTGCTTCGCAGCAAAAGCGATTGCGACTTGAAGGAGTATGACCAACACCAAGGAGACAAAAAAATGAATCAGTCTCCAATTCGTTTGAAAGGGGATAGTGTGTTCAATGTAAGTATCAATCTCACGGACGATGTCTTCTAGAATTTCAACTGTAGAAGTAGGACACGGTAGTTTCGGTACGTCATTCAAAGAGAATTCAACGCTATAGCCGAAATGATCCGAAAATGAGCAAGAATGCGGAGGCGGCAAAAGCTCTGTAAATCGCACTTCGGCATTCAATGGCTTTAGTCTATTTGGGTCGTATAGTGCAAAATCTAGACGTTTTCCGTCCGCTTGACTTTTGTTCGCATGCCATGTATTAAGTCTGGAGTCGCAAGTAATCCCCCCTACCTTGACTTGATCGATTGGGCTCATTAAAGAGAGCTTCAGAGAAAGGAGCGAGTTGTTACCATGCAATACTTCCCATGAGTCAGCGAGCCCTCCCTCTTGCGTGAAAATTCGGTATGGCAACGAGCCTGGTTCGGAATTAAGATCGCCAACCTGGATTACTGCATAACCAGCTTGCTTGAGAATCCCAAGAAATTTCGCCATATCCCATGCTTGACACGTTCGGTGAGCAAGATATGAAGCATCGCCTTCGGCGGAATATGGTGCATGCATGTGGCTATTTAAGACTGCAAGTTTAGGAGAGGTCGGCCATCCAGGATCAATTATAGTGACGCCTATACCCTTTCCAACATACCAGTCACCACGAAAGAAAGCGCTTGGTCTACCGTTAATCGGAAATCTATAGAGAAATGTACTGACAATGGGTAGTTTCAGTAGAACACACAATCCGGGACCTGCAATCACACCTGATCTAAACCTCCGACGAAAGGGATAAGCATCCTGGCACCTTCGATCTAGTTCTAACCAATCCTTCTCAGTCCACACCTCTTGTAAGGCTATGATGTCATATTCACCGCTACTTAATTGATCTGCAATTGCGATTAAGCGTGCCTCTCGATGGGCGGACAAATACTTTAAACCCCAGCAGTTAAGAGTCAAAAATTTGATTCCTGGTTCCCCCATTGCAAAGTAAACAAAAATTAGAACCAGGCAAATTCAACTGATCTTCGGAGGCTTCCTGATTTTGTGGAGTTGTTTGTTATTGTTATAAGGTATTGTTGAAATCATGCATACTTAAAAAAAAAAATGAGAAAATGAAACAATTGAAATAATAAACTCCAAGGGAACTCAATTGATAATGACTGGATACTATAAAATTCTCAAGATGGATTTTTTTTTAATTAATTCGATGCTCATGTGTTCAATTTACTGAGGTCGTTGTCCCAAACTCGAAAACGCATAAAACGCTTCGTATGAGATCTACAAATTCTTCAAAGCCATTTATGCTTAAGATTTTCTTTAAAAGCTTAAGTAGTAAGGTCATGATATTGATAAATTTGCCCATTCGTTGTTGCTGTAAAAGTCCTTCCAGGATTCAAGTACGTGAAGAAAATGAAATCAAAAAGAAAGATTTTGATTCCAAATTATCTTTCTTCAAACAAATATTGTGATTTCTTCTACTAGATATATTTTCAATGAGAGATAATTTTATTTCGAATTGTTGTTTGCTTTTCTTTGGGGAAAACTTGCTGTGCAGGAGAGTAAACAACAGACTTAACTCCATCATTCACACCAATCCATGGCCTTTTAAGTACAAAATGCTACCGTTCTATTCCGGAAGACGTAACTTCGACGAATTCTCCATAATCAAGGAGGAAATGCAAAAAATTAGCGTGCAGTTTGAAGACTTTCTTTCTTCAAAATCTATGGCTTTACACGAGGAAAAACAACAACATAATTCTGTTCTTCGTGAACTAGTACAACAAAAAAAAAAGCTAGAAGAAAGAAAAAAATTAATAAAGGTGACAAGTGAGAAAATTGAAGATACAAAAATGGCCAATTTACTGGCCCTTAACTACAAGCAATTAAAGGTGGAAGAGCTATTAGAAGAACTTCTGGATATTAAAGAGACCAAAGCGGAGCTTCAAAGCGAGATAGACGAAATGAAGTTTGATATAGAACGACTCGAGAGATCTTTCAATGAGAAACAGGAGAGTATGTCAATTCAAAATAAAAATGACTTTGAAGAGCTTAGCAGGTATGAGGCTTATACAGGCCTCAAGGTAGAAGCTGTCGCAAATGATCACTTGAGGTTTCGATTTTTTAATATAAACCCCAATAATGCCATCGACGAAGTGTATTGCCATCTCTATGTCGGCGGAGAAGATTACAAAGTTGGCGAGTCGCATCCACCATTGTCAGCAGAACAAACACTTCAAATCGAAGCAGATCTTAATCGCCATGGAGAAATTATGCTCTTCCTTAAGCAGATAAGACACATTCTTCGAAGCACCTTAAAGGGTTAACTGACAGACCGTGATATTTTATTACTGTCCACACTAATAATTGCCATATGAATGTTCTCGTTCTTTTAACCCTCATTCGACTAGTACTCTCACTCTCATCTATTGATTTTGAAAGAAGAGTGGGATTCAATTCTTCTTCCCTTTTTGCAAATTCCTTAGTTAGAACCTTTGAATCAAGAGAGCAACTCTTGAAATCGCTGTTCTGGAGCCATTTGACCAACAAAAAGTACCTCATTTCAATCAGAAACGCAGTAATATTCATTGAAGATGAAAAAATGTTTTTGTTATACGATGAGGGAGATCAAGAGAAAAACTCTCTTCTCTGGATTCCGTGGATAAATCGTAACGTTCTCCACCTTACAATTACAGAATTGGATTTTGGAGACGATATCTACTGGCTCGGATCTGAAAACTTTCCTCTATTGACAGTTTCTGCTGAGTTTTCAACCAGTTCGGTGCAAGTGGAAAGGGAAATTGTCCATGGACACTCCATAAGATTCAACCCCTCATTGCTGCGACTGTTGGGCTTGTTAGTCGCGGGATGGCGGGTCGTTTTAGAGTCGACTAACTCTTTATATATAGCCGAAAAGGAAAGTTTGATTTGCCGGGCTAGCCCTGGAGGCAGGGTTCAACTTCAGATTAGTAGCAAAATGCTTTCCTTTCCCGCTGCGAAAAGCAGAGTGGTAACATATAATACTAGGACCAAGCAATTTGAAAATGAGGTGTGGAAGAGCGTGTCAAGTACCATCTGTGATGAAGAGCACGAGGGATTTTTAATGTTTCTTCCTTCAAGCATTAGCTCGGGCCGTTGCATTACAAACGAAACAATGTTCGAAAGCCAACATCTGAGAAGATTGTTGGAACACCGGATTGCATTTCCAAAAGAGTAGATCTATAGAGTGATAAGTTTAGCTCACAGCATTCAATTTACATTTAGCCTTAGCAAACCCCTTTCGGACGGGGAGCCATTGACAGCAAAATCCCTACAGAATCATAGTTTATATCGGTTGAAACAAAGTAGGTATTTTTTTAGAATGACGACAAACCAAGATCATTTTTTTCATGTTCTGAGCCAACATGTATCCGTTGCCTGCACCCCAGGATCACTCACCAATCGTAACAACAATGCCTCTCGAAATAGGAAGAGCTCTTGCAGATCTTACCGAATCCGCTCCTGCTGGTGAGCTCAAGGAAATTTACAATGATCTAGTTACTATGTTGCCCGATCAACAAGTCATCATCCGCGAGTATGTAGCTCATTTAGCTGAAACGCAAGGAATTGTAATCCCAGGCGAGGGAATAGCCAGCCAGGAGAACAAGAACGAGTCGTCGGGGAAGTTCTGGGACTGCAAAAGAAAGAAAATGTATAACGTAACGTTCATCGACTCTGAGCTGTTTGATCATGAGGAGGCCACATCCAAAATCACTTATCCTGACTTGTACAACGAGTTAGTTGAGAAAATTCAGGAATACGGAGACTCTCAGTTCCCCTCACAATTCGAGTTTAACGTTATTCCAGAATCTGCTACAAAATTGACTGTCTTACTTATTGGCCAAAAGCTCAATAAGAGCAATTTCTACACTGGCCGGTGGAGAGCATCCTACAAGTTCGACGAGTCTGAACAGGCTCATGGAGATATCTCAATTGACATACATTACTATGAAGAAGGGAATGTCAGGTTTCAATTTGAAGAGTCAATTCAGAAGAAATGCAAATTTTCAGCTTCAGCAATCGTCAACTTTATTCAGAGTGTTGAAAACGCAGCACTGATGAAGGTGATAAACCAATTTACGGCTTTAAATCAAAACCACTTCAAAACTTTGCGCAGATTATTGCCCGTTACGAAGTCTAGAATCAATTGGGGAAATGCCATTGGGAATTATAAACTTGGAACTGACGTTATTGACGAGCAGTAGTAGTCCAGCCATTATCTAAGATGATAAAGAGTCCATAGTAGAACAAACACAATAAGCAATATCGCAATAATCCTAGTTAAGCTCGCATTTCTCGTCATTACTGTTTGTAAATCACTGCTTGTTCTTCTTACCTTTTGCCACAAATTGCTGAAGTTGTCGTTCAAAAGATCGAGAGTCAGCATCTCTTGTTGGACGCGGCCATTAATGTCCCGGTCAACAGTCTCTCGAAATAAACTTAGGGTATGTGACATATCATCAAATCTTTGATTATTTTGCTCTTCTCTGTGACCGTACAAGTTTGACATGATATTGCACTAGTACATCCACTTTGATCATTGAGCTTTGGAGTTCAATAGATATGCAGGAGAATAAACAATAATGCCAATACTTCCTGAAAAAACAGTAGAGTCCATTTTCTTAAATTATTTGGAGCTTTCATAGGTAGTAAATTAGACGCTTTTAAATATATCCTGAGGTCTACTCGAAAGCGATTAAATCTATGAAATGCACTCCACTCTGAGGCCTTCATCTTGACATTATTTACAATCGAGTAGGACAAAAGTCAAAAGACTGCGAAGCAGTTCAAGTACTCTTACCTGTATTCGACTACAATTTGCAGAAACAAAAGGCGTGATTCTTAGTTTTTTTATTGAAATGCTTTACAATACTTCGTCTGCGATGTAGAGCAATTCAAGACACCATCAGGTAAACAAGCCATCGAGCAGTGAATCGGTGATAAAACAATGAACAGCTGAATGTAAAACCTACATATGCATTCATCCATGTTCGCTGTAACTTCCGCTATGCTCGTCAAGGCATCCGAGCTATGGTAACTTAAACTTTTTGTTCTCGTTTATCGCCAATGAAACACATTATTCCCTAGTGATTCCATTACATGATCGTCAATCCGTTTGAAGCTCAAGTCATCCAAACCCTCCTTGATTCTCACTTTAAAAGAGTTTGAACTGCTGACTGGATAGCTTTGGAATCCAAGCCCTTCAACGGGGTGCTTACTTCTCTTCCTAATTCGAAACGCGCAGTGACGCTGGGAGAGATACCAGAGGCCTCTCTGATTAAAATTGGGATTTTGTTATTAGTGGCAGATTTGAGAGTGGCATAGTTCGACGACAAGAACTTTTGCAAAGCAGCAGAGGTCTCACCACTTTGCGACAAGTGGAATCTTACTTCTTTTAAAGCAGTAGAAATGGCAAATTTGGCAGACATGACGAATGGAGTTCTTAAGTGATGTTGTCAATTTGAGATACTTTCACTGGTGGATGTGTTCACTGGTCACGTGAGAAGCATATTAAATTCAAGTAAATTCGGAACATCAAATAAATACAGGCAATGGAGTTACAAGTAATTTTTTTTTCTTATTTTTTTTTTATTTTATTTTATTTTTTTTTTTTTTGATTCTAACTACCTGCGATTGCCAGCAATTTAACGTCTTCGCAAACTAAAGTACCAGGAGCCAAGATATAAGCATCTTTAATTGAGCTCAAAGACAAAAACCATTCAAGTTGTTTCAAATATATTTCGTTGGCGACTTCATTATCTGATTCTATTATTTGACGAGTTCAGGTGAGATTTGACTATCCTGTTATTGATCTAATCACGTGAGCACATATGCAACAAAATTCTAGATAATGGATTAAGCTCATCTCATCTCCTCTTCTCATGACCCACAAGATGAATCATGAACCGGTCCCAACACAAGATTCCCGCAGCTTAATAGATTTAAGTGAATTAGAATTGAAGCTCTCGAGGTGTCGGGCTCAGATAAATTCTAAGTTGGATAATCAAAAAAACTTAGCCTTAATTCTTTCCGCAGTTGAAGAAAATATTGAGACCCAGGGAAACAACAAGACCCCAGTAGCCTATTTCGTTTCGTTCATTGCATTGTTGGATCAGGCGATCAGCCAAGATGCTGTCGTCGAAGAAAAACTTGCGTCGGCGGCCGCATACTTTCTAGACCTAACCTTACCTTTTATAGCCAAATCTCTTTTAAGACAAGAGTTTTCCGCCATCTTGACAAAACTCGCTCCTGTTTTGACAAGTACAAACGCCGAAGCACTGCTAGTTCGATCATCTATTGGTGCATTGGAAGGATTGCTAGTTGCTCAAGACGGCCAACAATGGCTCAACTCTAGTAACGTATCCCCTAAACGTGCATTACTTGGAATGATAGAGTTATCATTTGACCCCAGGCCCAAAGTTAGAAAGCGGGCGCAAGAGGCAATCCAAAACATCCTTTGTTGCCCGCCTGCTTCGCCTTCTCCTATCCATCCCGCAGCTCCTCTTTGTGCGGAATTAGCCAGGAAGAAATTGGAGTCGTTATTGAAGAGTAATAACAAAAAGAATTCACAAAAGAACAAGGAGCAAAATTCTACTATGATACACACTCTACAATTGATAACAGCTATCACTTCTGCTAATTCTTGGCCTGCTAACCAAGTTGAAGCTCTTTGTGACGTTCTTCTCTTAGCCTCAAGAACATCTGATCAGTACATTATCTCTTCAGTCTTCAGTGCGTTTGATGGCCTTTTTTCCTCTATGGCACACGATATTGATATTGAGAAATTTGCATCCATTTTAAACATTATTGTTGATTTGAAGCCATTTAATAACGATACACACTTGGCCGTTGCCTGGCTTGCAGTGGTGGCTAATGGGTATCTGGCGTTTGCTAAGTTGCTGGCGGAGTCAGCACTTGTAAAAATTCCGCAGGTTTTGCCTTTGATTTCTGAATTCATAGCTTCGGAGGCTAGCGACATCTATACTTCTGCAGCACAGTCCTTCATTGCCATTCTCTCTGAAGGAATCCAAGATTCGTTACTTCATAACCAGAATGCGCAGATCTCTGAGCGAGTCGACGATGCTATTACTTTCGTCGCAGAGCTCATTGAGCGAGAACTCTTCTCTATAAAGTACCAGCACTCAATTTCGGTGCTGCTCGATATAGTCACCGCTGCTGTCACTAAATTCGGCAGTAAGGCCAACCCAGACTTCCTTGATATTTTGCAGGTTGTTGGAAATTGGAGAACTGACGAACAGTACAATTTTCCACATAACAAGAAGGCTGAGGAGCTCATTGCCAGTTGCATCAGATATATGGGTCCAGAGGTTGTTTTGAGTACGTTGCCCTTAAACTTAACTGAAACAAGCAAGGAGAAGCCTGGGAGGGCCTGGCTTTTACCAATAGTGAGAGACAATGTACGTGTGGCTAGCTTGAGGTTCTTTCAAAATGAGATCCTTCCAGTTGCGTCTAAATTTGAGCAACTCATCAAAAGCTCAGATGATCTCGAGTCCATACAGAGCAAAGTGTTCAGTACAATTATCGACCAAGTGTGGTCCTTGCTCCCAGGTTTTTGTGACTTGCCCACAGACTTGTTAGCTGCTTTCTCTGATGAGTTTGCCACATATTTGGCCGACATACTTTACAAAGAGGTTGGGTTGCGATCTGTGATTTGCAAAGCGCTTAGAACTCTCGTTGAGTCTAATTTGTCATTTTGTGAGGGCACATACGGCGAAGATGCTTTTATTGCTGATGTTGTAACCGCTGAAATTGCCAAGGAAAATGTTCAGTACCTTGCATCAAAGTCCTCTAACATTCTTTCTGTCTTGTTTAATGTGTTTTCTTCAACAATGCCAGAATCTAGAGGCTATATTCTTGAAACTATCGATACATTTTTAAGAATCGTCCCTGCTGACGATTTAGAAGTCAGTTTCAATAAGGTTTGCGCCTTATTGAAGGATGCAATTGATCTGGAAAAGGATAAAAATGAACAGAAGAACAAGGGCAGTGCTCCATTGTTAAGTTCAACAATGATGGACCTTGTGGTGGCTATGTCTAAATACGTCCCGGAGTCGTCTTTCAACGCGCTCTTTAGCATTCTTTCCACAGCAATTTACATGGCGGAGAACCCATTAATGCAAAAGAGATCTTACAGAATCATCACGAAATTAAGTGAGACAGAAAGTGGTAGAAACGCGATAACTAGCTACAACAAAGAATTGCAAAACATTCTTTTGCAGACCGCCGACCACACGAATCCATCTTGTAGAGCCGCCAGATTGGGTGCATTACAAGAGGTCATTTCGTCATTGCCCCGTGCAGACTTGACTTTCATCCCTTCGATTTTGCAAGAAGTTATCATGTCAACCAAGGACGTGAACGAGAAATCCAGAGAGTTGGCGTACTCGCTTCTTATTCAAATGGGCAAGACTATGCAAAACGGGGGCAACATCAATACGGAAGGATCCGCCGAGTCAGGACCCATGACATCCGAGGCATCCTTGACGGAATATTTTACCATGGTTAGTGCTGGTTTGGCTGCTCAATCGCCACATATGATTTCCGCTACGATCACTGCTCTTTCTTGTATTGTATTCGAGTTTAAGGACGAACTTCCACAAAACGTTCTATTGGAGATTGTCTCGACTGTGGAATTGTTTCTTACCCACAACTCAAGAGAAATAGCCAAGAGTGCTATTGGGTTTGTTAAAGTTGAGATCCTTGCTTTACCTCACGATTTAGTCAAGAGTAATTTACCGGAGTTACTTGCCAAATTAATGAGATGGTCTCATGAACACAAGGGACACTTCAAAACCAAAGTTAAGCATATTATTGAAAGACTTATTCGTAAGTTCGGAATCGAAGACGTCGAAAATTCAATTCCAGCTGAAGACAAAAAGCTTGTGGCCAACATCAAGAAAAGTAAGTTACGAGCTAAGCGCAAGGAAGGTGCTGTACCTGAACCCGCTCACAAGGCCCAAAGCGATCCAAAATTCATGTCTGCATTTGAAGAAGCACTTTATGACTCTGATTCTGAGGATGAAGCTCCTCTTTCACAACACAGGGAATCGGAGAAATTCATATTAACTTCAGGTGATGACCCCTTGGACCTTCTCGATAGACAGACACTTGCTCACATTTCCTCTAGTAAACCTAAAAAGTTTGGCAAGAAAAATGTCCAGGAGCACGAGTTTGCTACAAAGAATGGCAAGTTTGTGTTTAAAGAAGCTGAGAGTAGTGTTGATGCGCTTGATTCTAAGGAGTCTGGCATTGATGCATACTTGGATGCAGTAAAGCAAGCTCCGGTGAGAGGACAAAAGAACAAGTTGAAGTTCAAGAAGACGAAGGAAGACGAGTGGTCTGACAGTGAAGAATCGGCGCCAGTCTCTAAGCCAAAGAACTTTAAGGGAACACACTCAAGGGTCACAAAACCCAAGCAAAGATTGAAGGCTAGAAAAAAACTTTGATAGAATAATTAGCACATAGATCGAATCAACATGTCTTTAATTTTTTAGTTCAATTTCCCGGACTGCACATAATATTTTTCAACTCTTCTATTTGAACTCTCCGAATTGACTACAACGCTAAGACTACGAACAACATGTCATCCAAAGGAATCGTAATTAGACTAGCCCGATTCGGAAGAAAACACCAGCCTTTGTATAATATCGTCGTGGCCAACAAGAGAACCTCAAGAGACTCATTGCCATTGGAGGTTATTGGTACTTATAACCCCATCCCAATACCCGCAGCCCCCGAAGATCCAACAAACAAGAGTAAGCCATTCAAGCATATCGAACTAGATTTTCATAGGGCAAAATACTGGTTGGGCGTAGGAGCAGAGACGAGCGACAGAGTCTCCTTCTTGTTTAAGAGGGCAGGGCTTCTTCCTGACCTGTGGCCAAAGCCGTCAAAGTTGAGTCAAGTGGTTCAAAAAGCAGTGATCAAAGATATCGAGGTCAAATATGCAGAGCCTAAGGAGCTTGTGAGACCAAGAGATTAGGACCAAGAGATGATCGAGTGATTGGAATTAGATCTTTAGTTCGTGTAAATAGCATAGGCTATGCAAATAAAGCTGCGTCAATGGGAAACATGTGATTATGATAATTAATATTTGTGATAGGATTCTAACTTTGATTTGCAGGTAGAGATGATCTTTGCAATAAAGATAAGTGAATTAGGGTTGAAAGCAGCTAACCAGATATCCATACTGCGTGAAGAGGGCTCAACCTTCGTCTTCCATATTTTGAATTTTCGAAGGTATGTTTACTAAACAACTGTGAAGTGACGGCGTTAATGTACTTGGTTTTTTTAGTTTAGATGAATAACAGGGTGATAGGATCAATCTGAATAAGAACATGAAACAAAGCTGGATTTCTGTTGAAAAGATAAATATGCGATGCACAAAGTGGTTTGTACTTATTTTGCAGACCTACATTTCTAACGTTTCTAATATTCCTTACCGATAACGGTACGCAGGGCAATATCTCTTTGCCTATAATACATCTATCAAGATCAATTAAGTCAAGAAACAAGAGCCTTTCTAGTCCTTTGTCAATCCAATTTCAGTCTTATTTTAGAACGACCTTCAACCTCTAACGAAGATGTTTAATTTGTGGTTTCACCCTGCTATTTGAAATCGAAGCATCGATTCGTTAGGTACGTTCGTAAAGCCAGACTCAATTATCACGAGGTAAACTGACTTCTCTACTGTGATTCGAACCTGTTCTGACGAATTACAACATGAATCTGACTTCATAGCATGTGATCCGCCAAATTATAAAAATTTAAATCGAGTTTGATGTCAGGATATTCTATATACCTTTCAAAGGTCAATTTTTTAAATTTTAATTGAGTTGAGAAATTGCTTTTTCTACACACGTGAATTCGGTGGCAAATCTATAAATGAACCCACCATGTTCATTTCATCACGAACTCTTTTTCTCCGACCGTGCTAAAAATTGTCTATAAGAAACATGAAACCCAAGGTACTCGATGCGACGGTATTTTGCGGAAATAAATGCCACTTAAGCGTAAAGTTCCTGGTATTGACATAACTTACGGCCATTTGGCCCAGGGGCTAGTCTCCTTAACACACATAGTTCCAGAGAATAGAACTATTTATAACTCGAAAAGGTAATTCTTGAGGTCCCATAACGTATATGCAATGTAGAATGTGATTTTGGTTAAGAATTGTAACCTAACTTCACTTGCTCATTTACGAATGTAGAAGTTTAACAATGAGTTAATTCACTTAGAGCATGGTCTTTTCGTCGCCAACACTTGGCGATTTAACTTCTAGGCTCTATGCCTCAAATGGTTAAAGGTGTGAGCTCGGATTGAAGCTCGAAGTCCACTTCTCTTGTGTCTTGGATACACCTAGCGACTTACTAAACAGAAATTGTGAGCTGATACGACCACGATAGGGCCTTCAAGATAATTTCAAAGACTGTAATGCCGCATATTCTGTTCCGCGAAATTAGATATAATTTGTGCAACTTACTATCATTGGAATGCCCTTCACCTTTGTAACTGAGTCACCACTAAACCGAATACTAAACGAATACTAAACGAATACTAAACGAATACTAAACGAATACTAAACGAATACTCCCGTTTTCAATTTTAATTACCTTTGAAGTTTCGAACAAATCAGGCTTGTAAGATCAAATTTTGCGACTTTTTCCGGAAACGTTCAGAAATGCGCCTTGAGGACCTGATCTATACCGATTATTCTTGCAACATGAGTAACATATTAATTAAAACACTTCCATCCGTTCGACCACACGAAAATTTTTATCTATATCTTTTCAAGAGCTTTCTTAATGTTTTCTCTCTCACTCTCCTAATGTTACAGCATTGGCTGCAAATGTAATGAGCCTTAGCTTCTACTGCTACAATTCCAATTGACTACCACTTCGGCACAAAAAGACAAACTCTTTTAGCACCCTTGACGACAGATTTTATGTTACACTAGCTTCAAACTTACTTCGATGGATCGAAGCAAACCGATCGAACAATCTATCGTCATTTCTGCTTGCCTACATTATATTGCGATTCAACGTGATTCAATTAAAAGCTACATTTAGTCGAATAAGCCGAAACCCATGTCGTCATCAGACTCGTCGGCTTCCTCAGCTGGAGCCTCCTCGGCAGCAGCACCGGAAGAAGCATCAGCAGCAGCGGCAGCAGGGGCAGCAGCGGCGTAAGCCTCTGGGTTAGCCAATCTGTCCTTGATGGCCTCAGAACCCTCGAAGGTGTACTCGGTGGCAAGAGAGACAGCCAAGACGTTCTTGTAGTGGTTCATGACGGAGTGGCCAACAGAAGGCAAGGTTGGGTAACCAATAGCCAAGGAGATAGAGGCAATGGTGTTGATGGCGGTAACAAAGTGCTTGAGCAACTCGTCGTCGGTGATGTCCAAGATGGAAGCTGGGAACACCTGACCGTTGTCGTAGACTTGAACAACAGTCATACCATAGGTAAATGGAGAGATGTTCAATAAGTTCAACAAGGAAGCCTCAGAAGGACCGACCTTAGAGCCAGCCTCAACGACCTTGACGTCAGAAACAATCTCAATGGTACCTCTGGCAATCTTGGTTGGAACACCCAAAGCCTGGAAGAAGGAGGTCTTACCTGGCTCCATACCGGTGTTACCGGCTGGAACAAAGACGTCCTTAGGAGCAACAGCACCAGCTCTGGCAGGAGCGGCAACAACGTTGGAGGTGACGACCTCTCTGATTTGCTTCAAGTCACCGTTGGTGAAGATGAAACCAACGTTGCCCTTGACGAAAGGCAACAATTTCTCGTACTCAGGCAACTCAGACAAGAAACCTCTAATGGCTCTTCTAACCATGGTGTTCTTTCCCATCAACACGGTGGCTTCACCTCTCAAGGCCTTTCTGATTTCGTGCATTTGTTGAGAGGAGACATTGTCAACACCGACGACGAAGATCGACTTGTATTCGGTCAACAATTCCTTCAACTTAGCGAAGTATTGCACTTTCTTCTCACGAGTTCCACCCATTTCGATTAATGTCTATTCGTTAGGTTATTTAATGGCCCTCAACAAAGATGGAGAAGTGAGATTCTGGTGCGATGAAAATTTGTAAGTACCTCAGGGAACCCGCACGAAGCACCCGTTCTGGTCACGTGTTGACTAGGGCTATACCCTTACAAAAGAGATTATGTGCAGGTATAAAGAAACAACAAGTGATAGAGGGACGTTTTCCTCTAGAGAGCCATTGAATTATGATGAGGCATTCAGCCGATTTATTCTTTCATCTTCATTACTCTGTTTATTGTTATTTGTTTATTTGCTGATACGGGCTGTTATTTGACAACCTCTCCTTTGATTCAACCTAAACCCATGTTCTCGTAGTCGCTACTCACAAATGAGTGTCGGAGATACTTCCTCCAGAGCTTTAAGCCGAAGGTCTCAAATTGTCCCGCATGCTTGTCATAATTGATTTCCGGTTGGGTATCGCTGCTAGATTGTGGATCTGATGCTAAACTGTTTGCTTCTCCAGCACGACCAAGTTTGCGGCCAAACTTCAACCATTCCTTTACCGTCAAATCCTTCATTTTGTAGTCCTTGTCTGTGGTGTACTCGATCTCGTAGTAAAAATCCTTGTTTCCATTGTTGACGGATTTTAGGTCGAGATAATACTGAACATATCTCTCAGGGGTAAAGAGTTGGCGTTTGTAAGCGGGGCCCAAGTTCATATCGGATGGCATCTTTGGAGGAATTGTCTTGTCTCGCTTCTTGCGTTTTGTTATTTCGTAGTTGGCATCCGCATCGTCATCATAGGCAAACACATCATTAGATTCATCGTCCAATACGTCATCAAGGTTCTTCAAAAATATTTCCCACGAGGGCGTTGAAGCGGAATTTAAATCGTACAAGTCTGTGATGTTGTATTCCCATACCCTGAGCGAAGGATTGAATGTTGGGACCACACTTGGAGAAACATGTGCAATAGAGTAACGTTCCCCGAATTTACCGGACTTCCTTTTGCCTTTGATGGTGGCGTACATCGATTCACGCACAGTTTCCATGAAATCTACCTTGTTGGATGGGATACCGCCTTCAATGCGTATGTTTTTGCGGAAACTCATCTCAAATCCAAGTGCATCCTCAGCGTTGTCATTGTAGATAGAGGAGTTAAACGTTAAGTACATGTCTTCTAAAGTATTGTTGAAAGAGTCGTTATCAAATTCAGAATCAAATGTCGCAACGGTGTGGTTGGTTGAAGGTTCGGGTTCTGGGACAAATTCACCCAACCGCTTGAATTTCTTCTCCATGGATTGATACGCTTGCACAGAGTCCAATGGAAGAAAGTGGTCGATATTCATGTGGCCGTAGAGACCGCCGATTATCACATCTCTATACTCGTGCGACCACAAGACATACTTACGAAGACAAGAGATGTCGTAGTTCTTGGCCGTTGGGGGAACATGGCCGGTGAGCCAGACCTTCATGTTGCGCTTCCGTAATTCCTTAAGTGTGTATCCGAGCCACAAAAATAACTTGTAACCTGGATCTTTTTTCTTGTCGCAGGAATCCACCAAGGGATTGGACTGGAACAAGTAGAGGGTATTGATGGAAAGGACTGCCAAGTGGCCCGGAATGACTTCTTCAAAGTAGTAGACACCTTTGTTGAAGATGTTAAGTTGTGCCTGAGGTACGAAATTCTTCCAAACTTTATAAAACTCTCTCGTTTGGAACGTAGGACCTGTGGCAAACAAATTATGTGGGTAAACGTCGTTGTTCCCGAGCGAAGGAATAGGCAACTCGCCGAAGTTATCCGCCATCATATCGGAAATTCTCTGATTCATGGCGAAGATCGCATCTTCATATCTAGGGTAGTTTCTATCGTTGTCATGACGCATGTTGTCGCCGGTCCAGACTATGAAATCTATTTCGTCTTTGAGGTTATCGGCAATCCATTCTATCGTCTTTTCTACAAGAATCATAGGGGAATCGCACCCCAACACTGCATCGCCGTACTTGCCCGCTTCACCCTTACCGCCATGACAAAGGTTCGAGACCGAGCTACCTTCCTTGTAGTATGGATCAGGATGGAAGTCAGTCAAGTGCAAGAAACGTCCGTGGATTTTCTTTTTTTCACCAGTCAAGGGGTTTTTGATAAGCACAGGCTTCTTAGGGGTGAGTCCCAACTTCTTGAGGTGGTCTACTTGGGAGAGTGGCCCCACCTCGAGCAGATACACTGTCTCTGAGGGAGAAAAGACCGAAAGAGATACAAGGGCACTAAGGGCCCCAATGTGACCGGTACGGATGCATACGACCAAAGCGGACACAACCAATAGTAGGCAACAGCCCCATGGCTTCATTAAGTTGGCCATTGGAGGGAGATAATTGCACGAAGGTGGCACAAGTTTTTAGTGAGAGTGTGGCTTGTGAGAGAAAAGTAGTCTTAAAGGTGGCAAGCTACAGAAATAATTGTGCGCTGTTTAAGTCTTTTACAATTTTATTGGAGACGATGTTGGTAATATTGCACCAGCCTTCTCCAAGCAACCTGCAGGAAGAACTATTAGCGAACACAAGACAAGGAGATAAGGAGTTGGAAGACGAAGGACTCAACGAGAGGTTATGAGAAATGAGACATATCGAGAGAGCAAAATTATATCGAACAAGAAAACGAAGAAAAAAAATAAAGAAAACAAATGTCTGAGGAAATTTTGGAAGAAATGAACTGAGGTAAAGAAGCCTTGATTCAACAACCGGTCTTGCACAGTAGCGCTGAGATAGCTAATTAGGATAGTGACCGAAACGATGGATCGCATCCACTATAAATCAGTTTCGGATCTTCCATTTATTGAATTTTTTCACTTAAGCTGCCATTGCCGTTTTTTTGCGTTTCCCGATTTTCTTTTATTTTTCACAAGTTCCTGTTCTCCTTTGTTCCTCACATCTGCCGAGGTGTCCTTGATTATCTCTCTGACCCATATTTCATGATACTTCTCTTCTATTTACTGCTCCAGTCAACCAATTTGTATGGCCAATCACCAACTTGACCACTTTTTAATAAAAATATCAGCGCTTATTCCTTTTTGTACCCAAGTCAGCCATGCCATAAATAGGACAACCACTACAACTTTGACTTCTACGCGGTGTCATCAATGAAACAACAACCGTAAACGTCCGTTACGAAACAGCGCAGCTGCAACTCTAATGCCCCCGCACCCTAAAAGACACCGTAAGTTACCCTGAAGTGATTTGTTTCGAGACCAATTGCGAAACTTAATCAATATGAGGATCGATGATTCCCAATTTCCAATACCACACTCCGGGCTATCGTGTTCCATATCCACGTCAAAAACAAACCTGCCATGTCCCCTGATGTCCCTGTCTCATCAATCTTCCTATTCAGGTAAAACAATTGTGCGCGATCCATCTCGTACATAAATTACTGTGTTTGGCGGCTGCCTACATAAACTGACATAGAATCAAGACTCTGCAGGAAATACCACTCTAAATAATATGCACTGCAGCAAGTCCCTGCAAATGAGCGTGATTCTAACGATTTAGGTGCGATTTTCGCGTCAACAGAGTGTGCGCAGAGCCGAATACGGGAATCTACGAACCTCTGACCGGTAGGAGAGTGCAGGATATGATTTAGGCAAAAGCTTGAAGGAGCTGAGAATTGAAACAGAGAGAGAAATAGAAACAAAGCCAGAAAGAGGAGGCTTGCGGAGATTGGGATTATGATCAAAACGGATTGTAACCGAAGAAAAGACACCAAAAAAAGGAAAAAATAACATCCGTATCAAGAACTTTTTCCCTGGTCCACTGCAATTTCCTGAAGGAACGGTCGATGCGCGCACCGCGAAATGTAAACAAACAATACATCTGTAATTACATGCATAGTGCCTGCAAAAGGTAAATTAGTGTGCATCTATTTATGTTCGCAGCATATATATAAAGACCTGATGATCCCTGTTTTTCCCTATTCGAGCCGATTGCCATTCCTTTCATTTACTCAAACCCCGTTTCTGATTGCATTACGTATCGATCATCTTCCTAAATCACATTCAGCACTAGTCGTATCCACATCCTTTTTCAGTCCACTCACTCAATTACTGCAAAACACAAAGTTTTCTTTAAGTTTAAGGCTCAAAACAAGTATTTACCTTGCTCTCTCTTTTTTTTTTGGCCTCAGATCCCCCAACATTTAAAATCTCAAACGCAGTTGACATCCCCCCTCTCTGTCAATTCTAATTCCGTTCTTCAAATCATACTTCCTCTATGTTCAGCTCAACACCCAAGAAGCCAACCTTCTCGCCTCCTGCTCAACTCAACACCATGGCTGGTACCACTCTGCTCCCTCCTCTCTCCGCGTTGTTCACTGAAAAGCCAAACATGTACGCCTCCAAGTTGCCCACCATCAACGACATCTTGGCCCAAACTCCTCGTCAACAGATGCGCTCATATTCCAGCTCCCTGGAACTCACGTCGTACTCATTGGACATTTCGCTAAAAAGACCCACAGCCTTGAGGCCCTCGTCCTTCCCAGTAGGCTCTACTGCCCCTTCTTCTACATACTCCGACAATATTCTTCAAGGAGCAAACGCCACAAAGGCTCTGTTACAACCAGTATCATCGACATCAACGCCTAGCGAATCTCCCTTCACAGAATCAGCTGCTAAGATTGCATCCAAAATTAAATCCAACAACTCTCCCACGAGAGACTTTGCATTCATCAGTCACTCACCCGCCACATTCCCATCTCAGGAACCTGCTATTGACAATGCGTCGTTAGCCAGAAGAAAGAGAAGACGGACGTCACCCAATGAACTTGCAATTCTTAATCAAGAGTTTGTGTTGGGATCTACTCCTGGAAAGTCTAGAAGACTAGAAATCTCGAAGAAAGTCAACATGACGGAAAAAGCTGTACAAATCTGGTTCCAAAACAAGCGCCAATCCATCCGCAGACTACGTGCTTGTGACAAGGAGGTCACAGAATTGCCTCCTACTCCCGATACCACAATCAACAGCTCGTACGCTTCTGATACCAGTGTAGACATGTCAGACGCTTCGTTCACACAACCTCTTTTAATAACGCCAACATCTCCGGCTAAGGATATCCAAGCACAGCTGTCTCCCTATCGCTTGGCAATCAACCAAAAGTTTGAGAACTACGACAAGAAGCCAAGCTTTAGACTCCCAGTTGGGAGCACGTGTCCTCCCGATTTTAAACATCCTGGAGCAACCAAAGATAGAAAACCCTTGGCAGTACTAGATCCAAATGTTAAGAACCGTGCAGCCAGCGACGCACAGTGTATCCAAGGACTTCTTTCCTTGCGTACAGCAGCTCATTGAGCGAAACAACTTCAATTCTAGTCAATGGTTCTACACAACTTGTGTTATACATAATAATGTTACGAGAAATGATTAAAAGAATGATATATGTATAATTTTTCTTTAAATAAGTGACCTTGTATCTTTCTTTAAATTTTTACTGTAGCGTTTTTATCTTGCTAATGGTAGTCTATTTGCATCAAATGAAACAACCAGCGTGAATCAATCCAATTTCAAATGAAAGAGCTATAACTATATTGTCCATAGAAAGAATTGTTTTTTTTTCTGTTTCTTGCTCTGTACGTCCAAAATTCCAATCGCTTCATCAATTTTGCAGCCATATCACGTGACTATAATGATTTTTCTAGAAAATTGAACCCAGTACTTGATCACCATCAAACACCAACTGCTTCTTAACATCACAACACATGTTTGGTTCAGTTCTCAAATCGCGTCTTAGTCTACTGGCCCGAACCGTATGCCGCTTTAAGAGACGCCAATTTCACAGTACCTCGCGTGCCCTTATCGATTTCGATCCATATAAAACGTTAGGAGTAGATAAGAGCTCCAGCGCCTCCGACATCAAAAAAGCATATCATCAGCTCGTGAAGAAGTATCATCCTGATGTAAACAAGGAAAAGGATTCCGAGAAGCGGTTTCATAAGATTCAAGAATCGTATGAGCTCTTGAGCGACAAAGACAAAAGGGCTCAGTATGACCAGTTTGGAGCCTCTGCGTTTGACGGCAACGGGAATGCAAATCCATACGGTGGTGGCAATCCATTTGGTGGCCACTCTGGAAATCCATTTGGTGGCGCTCAGGGCAATCCATTCTCAGGAATGGGTTTCAACTTTGAGGATCTATTCAAGCAAGCTTTCAACGGTGGTAATGGTGGAGGTGGACCTCGTGAGGGCAGAAGCGGATTTGTTACCGAACATGTCGGTGATAATATAGAAGTTCTCAAGTCGGTGAGCTTCCGTGACTCGATCTTTGGTACAAAGGTCAGTGTAAACTATAAAGCTGTAGATACTTGTAGAACGTGTTCCGGTACGGGTCTTAAAGAGGGCAAAAAGAAGAACACTTGTCCTACATGTCACGGAGCAGGACAGACAACGCATGTCATTGGCGGTTTCCAGATGGCTGCAACGTGTAATACCTGTCATGGAACTGGTGTAACTATTCACAAAAATGACGAGTGTAAGTCCTGTCACGGTAACGGAGTCAGCGAAGTTCCCAAATCTACAGAAGTTGACTTGCCCTGTGGTATCGCAGACGGCTCTAGACTCCGAATCCCCGGCGGCGGTGACGCTCCTTTCGTCACGAAGGATCCATACAATCATACCAGAAATGGAGATTTGATCATCAGAGTGCACGTGCAAAAGGACAAGCAATTTGAAAGAGTTAACAACAACCTTGTCTTAAATCACGAGATCCCCATGACTACTGCAGCTTTGGGTGGTGAGATTATTGTTCCCACGATCGATGGCGACAACATTAAGTTGAAGATACGCGCCGGTGTCCAGAGTGGCAGAAAGATTTCTATTCCAGACAAAGGTGTTCCTATCAATCGTAATATCAACAATAGGGGAGACATGGATGTTTTCTTAAAGGTTAAAACGTTAATTCCTGAGACTCCTTTGCAAACTGCTTTGCTAGAAGCACTTGCAGATGCGTTTGAAGACAAGACAGCCACGAGAACGCACAATGAGTTGAAGTTTGATCAAGAAGACGATAAGACGCAGACTTTTGACGAAAACAACTTGCATCCATCAAATATGCAAAGGATAGGGAAGATGCTCGGGAAGTTTTTCAATTTCAAGGACAACAAGTAGATAGTAAACGTGATCTTGTACATATGTATAATAAGAGCTTAATACGGTAACAGAGTAATAAACAGGTAGAGACAATAACGTTTTGAGTTTAAAACAAACATAAATACCACTGGGAGTGAATCACAAAAGTTCTTTTGACTAATAGACGACCTCTTTGAATCTTTAAAAATGTTCTGAAATATCAACTGAAACAAAATATGTACTAAGTTTTCAAATGATTATTCATTACATGGACTGCCAGCCTTCATCTACATACTTCATCTTCCCATTGTCCTATTCAGACTGTTTATTGTACACGTTTAATTCTTCTACTTTTACTTCTTGCATTCCGTCATCATCTTTGCAAGATTCTGCCCGTCATCAGCTGTCTTAACTTTAAGGACATATGTGGTTATGCTACCATCGGCGTCAACAGCAGGAACACGCACCAACGAGCCATTACCCAATGTTTCATATGAGAGCTCCTTCTTTAATGCAACATTAAGTAAAACACGCAAAGCACCATCCGCACGTAACAAAACTCGCGCAGATTTTCCGTCATTGGCCGTCAACACTTTGAGGTCCCCCACGCCCAAGTTCTTGTATGGCTCTGCCTTGTTAGCGGTATCAAATAGCATAAGCTTGGCACGTTGTTGCAATACGGCAGTTTCGTTTTCTTCACCAGATGTAGCCTCCACTTGTTTATCTCCTAGAGAGGCGACTGGGGCGAACTTTATATCTGCCTCGGCCTCTGCCTCATTACTGTCCTCACCGTTGTTGGTAGCAGGGCTCGACTGTGTTGGTTGTGTCTGTCCGAAGGGAGTTGATTGAGCTGGCTGTATTTGTCCAAAGGGCTTAGCACCAAATGCTCCAGTTCCACTTGTAGTACCGAAGGAAAATGCGGGTTTGTCGGCGCTTGTGTTTCCGAACAGAAATGAAGGCTTAGCATCCGAATTCTGGGCGCCGAACAGGACCGAAGGTTTTGATTCAGTCTTTTGCGAGCTGCCAAATGAGAAAGGAGCTCCGCTTGGGGTGGATGATTGAGCATTCGATGCTGAGGCTGTGTTTGCTGTAAAGGAAAATGCAGGCGCTTTCGTTTCAGTGCTACTGTTACCAAAGGAAAATGCAGGAGCTTTAGCATTCGTGCTACCAAATGAAAATGGAGCTGGTTCGGTAGCCTTGGCCGTCGAACCAGTCGAACGGCCGGAAGTTGAAGATCCAAATGAAAAAGTCAGAGGAGCAGGGGTAGAATCTTTGTCATCGGTTTTGGATGTGAAACTAAATGCCGTTGGCTTAGCAGAGACAGGGTGTTCTATTGTAGCCGCAGGGGTCACAGACGATTCCGTGGTTGGATCAGTCACAGTTTCAGTCTTCTTCAAAGAAAATACAGGATCCAGAATCTTCTTGTTGAATGTGAAGGTGGGACCCTTGATCTCGATTTCGGAGTCCAGATCCGAGTCTGGTTCCTTTGCCTGAGGCTTCTTGTTGAACGAAAATGGGGAATTTTTGATTGTAGGCTTAGTTGCTAAGCTGAACGAAGGACCAGCAATCTTGATATCCTTGGGCTTTTCGTCTTCGCTTTCCGAGTCGGAATCTACTGTGACGGTCTCAGGTTGCAACTTCACAATGGGTTTCAGGTCTGCGGGTTTAGAAAAAGAAACACCAGCAAAGGGGTTCTTGGGAGTTTGAGAAGAAGTTTCAGTCGGCTTAGGCTGATTGAAGTTGATTCCACTAAATGGGTTTGATGGTGTAGAAGATGCAGCTGCTATAGAATTAGTGGCTGTCGGAGCTGTAGTTGTAGTATTAAGAGAGGTGGTAGTGCCAGCAGATGAACCAGCGAATCCGGTAGAAACAGAGGACCCAGAAGAGCTAGAAGAGCCAAATAAACCTCCTTTAACACTCTCTTCTCCCTTTTGTCCGAAATTGATGCTGTTCAGGACACCAAATGTCAGGTTGCCTTTCACTACAGATCCTACGCCTCCAACTCCCAAACCAGCAGAACTATCGCCACCAACACTTCCATCCTCGATCTTACGGTAATACTCCAAGTACTTCTGGCAGGTCTCTCGAAAATCAGCCACTCCAGCCGCGCCAACAACCTTCGTCACAGACTCCATGAACTTATTACTAAGCGCCTTGAGCTTCTCTGACTTCTCGGCATCACCAGCCTTTCCAGGCGTAACAGTAGTGTTACCTGCCCCCAATCCGCCAAATGCAGACGATGTGGGCGTGAAAGATCTCTTTTTGGGCTGTAGAATCTTACGTTTGGCCATTACTTCAGCAGAGGCCATCACCTGAGGACGGGGTTCCTCATCATCGGAGACCCCCGCACTATTCTTATCTATTTGGGAGTCTGCTAGACGTTTAGCCATTTTCGGCAGGAAAGGTGCTTTTATTTCTGGAACTTTTGTAGTTGTTTGCGGATCTGACTAAATTTGGTTACATCCGATTTGAAGGGGTGGTGATAAATTATGCGGGTGTACGGGTGTATCGACGAAGAAGGAGGGTACGGATGTTTTCGAACTTAGGTTCCGGTTGAACTTTTTTAATTGTGGGTGTATTCGCTTCATTGTATAATAGAGATCCAATCTACGATTCGAAACCCCCGTTCTTATGGTTCATTTCTTCGATGCTTTAGGTATAAGTATATGAGGTACGGATGTGACATTGCGGTTGAGCGGTGTACGGGTTTCATTAATAAAATGAAAACTTATATGTAGTACCAGACTAATGAGGGCAGCAGCCCTATGTTTTGAACATGCAACTAACTACGTGAGTCATGTGACCATGCCTCCTCTCATCTTTACCTCAAGTACACGTGATCCGCACTCCTCTGTCTCTGAGAAAACTGAGAAAATTGTTCCAACTCTCTTTCACTACATAGAAACTTTGAAGAAGTATGTAAACCGAAAACGGACCCTAAACGTGTTAAGATGTTATGTCCAGTGAATGGGTGGAGTTCTGAAGATGTGGTTTGCGCTTTTTCCAGTTCGAAAATGACGTCTTGATCAAGAATTAGCCAAGTGTATTGTTAGAAGATCTATGAAAAAGATAGATATGCCCGTGAGGTTCATACCAGAATATGAGCCCTATTCCTGATGAATAAGAGAAAATTGGTGAATCATGATTGGTTGGTGCTCAGAGACCCTAGTTATCGCATGACGTTATGAATAGTCAGACCTGAAGACAAATCGAAAGGAAAAAAGATAATCTAGTATCCCTAGGTTGATCGATCATGATATTTCCTATAATATGGAAAAGAACCGTTACCAAGACCAAACTGAATTATCAGAGCAATTCCTCAATTTAACATTTATGGAACCCAGACGTATCTCCTCCAGTCTTTCCACCATTCAGCAAACATCAAAACATGCTTCCTTACAGGCAAGTACTAACGACAGATGGCTCCAAAGATTCAACAAACCAAGGCTGCTAAGGCCGCTGCCGCTTTGGCCGGTGGTAAGAAGGGTAAGAAGAAGTGGAACAAGGGTAAGGTCAAGGACAAGGCCCAGCACGTTGTCATCTTGGACCAAGAGAAGTATGACAGAATCATGAAGGAGGTTCCTGGCTTCAAGTTCGTTTCCGTTTCCGTTTTGGTCGACAGATTGAAGATCGGAGGTTCCATGGCCAGAGTTGCCCTCAGACAATTGGAGTCTGACGGTGTCATCAAGCCAATTGAGAAGCACTCCAAGCAAGCCATCTACACCAGAGCTTGAGCGGTTGCTGTATAGTTTTGACTAGATCAATGTACATTTACGTAATAGCAGATGTAGGAAGAGAGTGAAGAAGGGGAAAAGGATTGAGTTTAATATAAATACAATATGTATAGAAATATAGGTGCTTCAAATAATTTCGTCTTCTTGTACTCTCTCCTCCACTTCTAAATTGTTCTCTTTTATCGCATTTTTCACTTCAACTCACCACCACTTCTTCGTTCTCCACCTAAAATGATCAACCTTCTCAGACAATTGCCTCCTAATAATCTTCGACATTTTCTTCCTCAAAGAAGCCTCTTTAATTCGTCTTCAGGGCTCCACACTCACCATCTCACCAAAAGGGTCGGTGTTTCTCCACAAGACCTCTTCAGAGTCGTTTCAGACGTCGAAAGATACAAGGAATTCGTCCCCTTTGTCACACAATCATTTATAGACACATACGATGACACGGGGCTCCCAACACAAGGCGGTTTCCGTGTCGGATGGAGAGATTACGATGAACAGTTTGTGTGTAGGTTGAGATGTGTCGCCAATCGGAGCGTTGTAGCTGAATCCATGACAACGCTGCTTTTTGAGCATTTGCACAATGAGTGGAAGTTTCGGCCGGCCGCGAGTCGTCTGGCTCAGCCACACACGGTTGTGGACTTTTCTCTTCTGTTCAAGTTTAAGAATCCGCTCTACAACACGGTTTCGGCGCTCTTTCAAGACCGCGTCAGCAAGATTATGATCGATGCATTTGAGAAGAGGGCAAAAGAACTAGCGAGGGAGAAGAATTATGAAGGGGAATTGGATTGATGGGATATATCATGTTGGTGTGAGGTCTAGATAGTGATGGACATAGACGATTTGGGGCTAGAATGAGCATGTGTATAATAGAGCTGAATGAAAAATAATAGAATGAAATATGGGAGGAAGATGGTTTCTGTTTAATGAAAAAAATGGTGTCAGCATTAGCAGAAGCAGTTGTGGACGTAGATGCCAAAAATTCCATCTTTAATTCCAGTCAACAGAAAGTCAACTTTACTTTATTTAGAATTAAAGCCGAATATTATTGTATACTTGTGCGCCTCAAAGTGTTCTCTCAATTGAGAGTATACTTAACCAATACACTGGCATTAGCAAAGATACATTTACGAAGCAATGTCCAATCGAAGTCCCTCCTCGGCAGATCACCAAAACTTCAAAATAATCCATTTTTAGACCATTTTTAAAACACCTGTAGGTCAATCCCAAAGCCTTCTTCACACGCATGCCAAATCCACACTTTGACCCCTACAGAACTCAATCTCATCCCAATCGACATGAACCTCCTCCCTTCTCTCTTATCATCTTCTCTTAAAACATCATACCCTTAAACTTTTCTACTACACCGTCCCTCATATTTAAGTAAATAGTCTATAACCGTAAATATCCTATCATACCAAAGTCGTAATGTCATGAACCCATGCCGATCCGATGCAACGCCTGAAAACAGGCTACACAAACACTAAAATCAAACTTATACATATTTGGGTGTCAACGAATGAGGTCCTACACAGTATTCCCGAAGGTTATGGTGAGGAATCCGCGTAAGGGCCGAGTCCGGAAGGTTAACAAGCGCCTCCTTGCCAAACAGCGTGCGTTTCAGTTTATCTGAAATAGAGAACAAAGAGGCGCTGGAATTACTGCGTTGGCCCACAGCAGCATTCTCGAGCGCAACGCTAACAAAGTACGACTCGCGTAAATACGCCAGCGTCAACGGAGAGTATGTGGTGGGCTTCACGAGCATCTTGTTGAGCCACGAATCGTCGAATGTGAGCGGGCGAATACATTTGAGCGCATCTCGCAAAATCCGCTTTTCGCTGTCTACCTGCTTAAGTGGATGCCACTTGTGGTCATCCCCGGCGCTGTAGCTACTACATGGCGTGGCGTTGCCGCCAGCAGTGTCGTCGCATTGGGCAAGAATCTCCATATAAGCCTCCAAATCGTCGTCATCGTCCAGATTGTGGAGATCGCTCATGTCACGAATATCCTCATCTAGGTCATCGTCTTGGGCAGCACTAGTTAAAGCCGTGGCTCTCAGCGTCGTTGGAGCGTTGGAGCTAATAGCTCTAGAGGGATCGATCGTAAGTCCACCCACGGTTCCAGTAGTGTACAGCCGCATGGGCCTCGTACGAATGGGTGCCAGAGTGTTGAAATTGGCCCCAGGACTGGTGGAAGCCGCGGTGGTAGCGTTATCTTGCAAATCGCCATTTATAAAAGACCCGCTGTTGCTGCTTAAGCTTGCCAGGCTACTGGAACTGTGTAAACCACTCAAGTTCGAGCTCAGGGACGTGTTGAGTTTGTTCTTCAACTTAAACAAGCGCCCGCGCAAACTCATCACCGTATTTGGATCCGATTGTGCACGCTGGCGGCGAGTGATGACGTCATTGTAAAATGGAGTCGTACGGTCAATATTGTTACGTCTACGACGGGGAACCGTGCGGTAACGAGGCAACTCGCGATCGGAAAGATCGAGGGCAATGTCTCTTCCCACAGAAATTCCCAAATTCCATTGGATCATTTCTTTTGCTGAGCCAAACAGGATAAGAAGCTGTTCACTTTCAAGACGAAGTCTAAGCACATTGGACCGCTTCGTGTAGTCACTAGCAAGACCCACCTTGGCATGCTGTAATGAATAGGAACGCACCAACCGTTTTGAGACAGGGACATTGAGTTTTGCAAGCAGAAGCAGCGACGGGGTCCGAGAGCTCGATTGTGCGTCACTGGTGGGTAGAATGTTGTACAATTCGCAAAGCGAATGAAACGAGATGTCGCTGTCGCATGTAAAGAGACTCAGGAGGTCTTGTGGGAATCCAGAGGTCTTGAAAGGGTCCAGAAACGACGAGTACCGTGAGTTGAGCAAGATCGGCTCAAGATGGCTCGGAATCAGGTAAAAATTCAATTGGGTGGAGTTTAATTCAACAATGAAGTTCTTCCACGATCGAATTGGAGATGCTTCATAGGGACTGTACCACTCCAACTTACGAGCACAGAGCCCGATCTTGTAAGCCGAAGGCTCGTATGATGGAAGCGTTTCGGGCTTATAGTTATCGTAGACATGGAACCGGGGACATCCGCCAGGGGCCAATGTGTCGTACAGCGGCGGGAGAACGGGACCAGGTTCAATGAACAGAAGAAATGTATCCTGCAAGGGGAAGCTGGATGTGTCAACATCTAAAGGTGGAGGAATGTTGAACGGAAGTGTGCCGGACTTTGCGCGGCTATTATGAGGTGGTTGGCAAGGACTGGGCCGCTCGGCGGCGTCCAGCGACACCGGCGACACCGAAAGCAGTGTGGAGGGCAGTTCTGGCCTAGCAGAGTCGAACGAGAGGTCGGACAAAGACCTTGACCCGGCGGAAATCGGGCTGGTCGATCTTGTGAGCTCGGGCGATGCAATAATACACCGTAAGAGGTGCTGGTCAGACATTTCTGAGTTTGTTTCGAGGCCAACAGTCTTTGACGAATTAGCAATGGCAACAGGGCTTTTCGAGCCGTCTAAAGAAGCTCTGGTGGGCCAAAAACTCTCGCAAAGAAGCTTTGACGGCGATTCGTGGCGTACAGACACTTTAGTCATGGTGTTTTGTCTAGATCAGATGATGTGTAATCAGGAAAGATGGACTAAGGAAATGAAGCGAAACAAATCAGATACATGAACACCACAGACGATTTCGAGAAAAATCAATGTTCTGGATTTATCTAGCGAAGCAAATTTGCTTTAGAAAGTGTTCCGGGACGTTCCGATTCCAAGATCTTGATTCTCTTTATCTCCAAACCAAATAAAACAAGTGAGGAACAGGATAAATGACTTACAAACTTTTTAAGGTATGCTCCTCTTTCCACTTCGTCAAGTTGGTATTCTTTCTTCGTATTCTCTTTCTTCTTCAACCAACTATCACACAACCTTTCACCGACACTTTATCCTCTTATGACTCTCGATAAGCGGCTCTGGGTGCAAAAAAAAGCCGGATGGGGATCGGATGGGCGGCGGAACGACACTATTTAACGATCTGCTTTTGCCTCAAAAACGGACCTAAAAACAAAATCGGGGAAGTTGGGCAAAGGAATAAAGTTGGTGTTCGATCGTGTCGTTTGCCGTAAAGATGGCAATATTGCGAATAGGGGAAGCTGATTACACCTTGAGGCCCTTGCCCCGTAAAACTGTATCCGAAAAAGGGCTTGTCTGCAGTATTTATAAGTATCTGCAGTATTCTTTTCAGATTTTAACCGGTGATTTGGGTACAAGGATATTTTGTTCCGGAGACAATTTCTTTTTGCGGGAGAAAGTTTGTGATTAGTTATATGTATATAATATTGGGGAAATAGATAAGTATGAGCACTGTGACCTTTGATTTTCCTGCATGGAGCCTCTTCACTTTTGCTTGATTTGTTCCGCTTCCTTCTAATCTCTCTGCTTTTCACTCGTTTTGTCCTTCTTTCTCCCTGTCGCTACTGCGGATGTGATATCGATGAGGAAAAGGAATATGATTTGGGGCGTTGTGTCAGGAGTGCATACAATCCGGCAAAATGAGGAGAATAGGAGAAGATAGCGACTGCGGATAAGAATGTTCTTTGTTTGTATGTAGGCTATTCTGATGCGAAAGAAAAGGAAGGAAAGAGAGATGGGAGAGGAGGAGGAAGAGGAGAGGTGGGAGATAAGAGGTCTGGGTAGATAAGATGTTAAAGAAATGAGGCGTTTTTTTTTATTTTTGGTGGAAATTGGTGTGGCCATGCGAGATTGGCTGGATGTGGGGAAACGAGGCGCTTTAAGAGGCGGATTGTGAGAAGTGATGACAGGGAATTTTGAATGGAGATGGTGTAATTTGCAGCTGTAGATTTTTGGTAGGGCATAGTAGAAGTTGGTAGATTTTGGAATGTTGGTGGGAAAAAATCGAATTGTGAGATAGATGGGTGGATGTGCCGAGGTTCAGATCAGTGTGATCAGTGATGGTGGAGGGATGAATCAATAGGTGTTGGAAATTGGAAGATGTAAGTAATGGTTAATGGTTTTCTAATTGACTTTGGGAGGGTTTTGTTAAATTGGGTCTAGGACAGAGCCGGAGGGGATGATAGTTCAGGTTTTGGTTGGCGCCAAGGAAGATGGAACAGATGAGGCAAACGAAGTGAAGGTCTTATTAAAAGTTGAATTTACATTTTTCGGGCAAATGATGGAAGAGGATAATGGGTTTTTTTGTGGAGCTTTATTTTGGAGCTGTGTTTTGGAGTTGTATTTGGAGTGTGTTTTCCTTTTTCGAGTCCCTTGATGGGTACCTTGGCTTCGTGTCATTGACTGGTTTTGAATTCTACAGAGCAATTAATGGATTTTAGTTTACAAAATGTTCTGGAAATTGTTTTGAATTATAACTTTGATACTCCTCGGTTGTCAAGACGGATGATATGGGGCGTTACGTAATGAGGTTCGTTAGTGACAAAATGTCTGTATCTTGAATAAGCTTAGTGTAGAATAATTCTTAATTGTTTTGCTTTTTCTATGTGAAGGTGTGATTCTTTCGCAGATGCGAATGTTTTCGAATTCGTTACGGTAATTGAGAAACTACCTGAAGTCAATACAACTGAGTGAAGCGGTTTATGATCAACGGTCAATTGTAGAACAATTTTGAATTCAAAACAGAGGAAACTAAGCCTCTTTAGAAGTTACACATCGATTCTCTTGATTAAATGGAAAAGTATTGATTTAGCGCCAGATTCTTGCATAAACGTCAATTGAGATAACATATCTTTCAAATTGAAATAGGCTGTAAAATTAATACTAGATACTCGTGAAAGTGAGATTTTCTCACTCCTCTCTTGCTCTCCTATTTGCGGTAACCGCGATACATTAAGTTTCCAATAAACGACGCAACCATTGAACTCAAACACAAGAGAATCTCTCCATAGCCTCGATGTACTACTTTAGTTTAATTCTAGCGATCTATTTCCATTTACGCTCTAACAAATACAATCCCCATTCACCATTCTACGACTCCAACCAAACAAACCTAGCATAAATTCCTCCATTACCAACCAAATCGAATTTCAAATCCAAACCTCTCATCCTGAGCCCCAATTCAATCCAAATTTTTTAAAACCTCACCCCCAATCCCATGTCATCACCTCCATGTCTTATCGCTCATCACCTCATCGCATCTCATCGCCTTCATCACTACCCCATGCTTTACTCCGAGGCACGAACATGTTTAGAAACAACTAGTGAACTTTTATACGGTGGCGGTGATGAATCTTTATATGCACCAACGCTACTGCTGCTAGGAATTGTTGTTAGGGACGTGGTGGTGGATGTTTCATTAAGAGATGCCTTAGTTCAAGCAGGCACTATAGAATACATGTTGACCGCGATAACAAACATGTTCTCGCTGGATAAATGGTCCTCAATCGAACCAATCCTACTGTTCCACATGCGTCTATTTCGAGGGGCCTTGCTTTTGATTCGCAACTTGATTCCGTTCGCAGATAGGGCAGTATCTGGATATTTGATGGTGGACAATGTCAAAATGTTCCTAATCAAAGCAGATCATACCCATTCCTTATACGAGCCGTGCATTCAGGCGCTCTTAGAGGTGCTTGCCAATAACGCGTCGAAGTTCGGGCCCGACTTCCTTATAGATGTCGATACATTTGCAGTCGATGTAATTGCGCCAATTACGCCGCTTCTAACCCACCCAGCCATTTCTCAACCGCTTACTATGATTATATGCGCCTCCCTCGCTACCGATATAGCCATTACAGCGCTTCTACGACCCGCAGAGTGCCCGGCGGTGACGGATTTCGTAGCTCAAAATCTCACGGACCATCCGGAGCTCCTAGCGCTAGTAGAACAGATGGTTTGCCACGAGAAATTCCATAACTGGATCATTTACAACCTCAAAAGCAATTCCGCCGACTTTTTGCGTGCAGCGGTGCTTGCTATTACCCATAAGGAAGATTGGTCCAATACCCAGTACGTCACTATCCTCGACTGGACGCTTGACGTAGTCAAAAAGTATAGTCCGCTTGCCATTTCAGCTTTGAAGTCTGAATCGTGCAATTTGGCCCAATTAGACTCTTTACACCTGATCCTTGTTCGAGCGCTTGATATTGTAGCCGATCTCGGCAAGTTCAATCATACACAGCATATGCTTTTGCAGCGGGAAGCGTTGGACACCATTATTCCGCTTTTCCGTGCGATTCATGAAAACACCAGCGTCAAAAAGGCTAAGATAGAAGATCCCACAAAGAAACAATTCCCTGAAGTATCATCCCTAATCATCGAGATCTTGGCCAACACATGTCATACTTCTTTTGAGGCACAAGAAAAGATTCGCGAACTCCATGGGCTCGAGCTCGTTTTGTCGAGCTGTGTCATTGACGACAACAATCCATTCATGAAGGAGCGGGCGATTCTCTGTCTCCGTTTTTTATTGGAAAAGAATCAGAAAAACCAACAGTTTGTGGCTAATCTCGAGGCAAAGAATGTTGCCGATAGCACAGCGCTAGAAGAGGCGGGCTACGAGGTCAATTTTGTGGATGGAAGAGTCCAGGTAAAGAAGAAGCATGAGGAAGAGTAAGGAGATTGAGGGAGGGGCTAAGATTTATTGCATATTTGTCTACAACATTGTAATTCAATATTGGAGATGTGTCAATTATATTTGCTTCCCACTATCACTAACACAATCCAATTAGCTAACTGAAGATCATTTTTAAGTAGAAGTTTTAATGACAGCATTCTTCAATCTTAACCCTCCTTACACAATATCTACAATATCCATAAGTTTGCACCTTCTAACACAATCTACCCGATCTACCCAATTTACCCATCTTCCTCATACATTAATACTACTTTAAGCTTGGGGCTCCTTAGCCAACTCCTCCTCAATTGCAGCCTTGACCTTCTCCAAAGATGCCTCGTCAATCAACAAAATACGCTTCTCCTTAGAGGCCAAAGCACGCAATTCATCGTTGAGCACATCCTCGTCAAAATCGTACTCCTCGTAACTCAGCAAAGCCTTGTTAACCACCTCGGAAAACTTGGCGGGATGCGCCGTTGACAAAGTGATATACTTGCGGTCGGAAACACCGGCCTGTTTATCCTTCAGTACGAAACGGAACGTAGTGGCAATACCAACGGCCGTGTGGGGGTCCAAAACGTAATTGTCAGGAGTAGCGCCGTAAACGCTCTTAATGGTTTGAATAGTGTCTTCGTCCGAAACTCTCTCGGAGTCGAAATCTTCTCTGGCAGCAGCAGCCACTGCATCTGGGGTGGTGACGGAGCCGGTTGCCTTTAGTTGCGTCATCCAGGAGTTCAAGATCTCACCAGTCTTGGCGTCATCGCCGTTGGCAACGTTGTCACGCGCAAGGTACCACAACAAACGCTCGAAATTAGACGAGATGAGGATATCCATTGCAGGCGAGTAAGTGGCCTTGACGTCGCCACTAGACTCGTATTTGCCTGTCTTTAGAAAGCGGTCCAAGATGTCATTTTCGTTTGTGGCAATAATCAACTTGTCGGCGGGCAAACCCATCTCCTTGGCGTAGTATCCAGCTAGGATGTCACCAAAATTACCGGAGGGAACGACAAATCTAACCTTGGCGTCGGAACCCTCGACTTTGAGCACTTGGAAGTACGAGTAGAAGTAGTATGTGATCTGAGCCAAGATACGAGCCCAGTTGATCGAATTGACGGCGGCAACGTGGTGTTTGGCATTAAACTCGCGGTCGCCAAATACCTGCTTGACGATGTCTTGGCAGTTATCGAACGTACCGTTGACAGACAAAGTGTGCACGTTAGCGTCTTCGACAGTGGTCATCTGCTCCTCCTGAATTGGAGAAATACGGCCCGTGGGGTACAAGATAAACACGCTCACATCCTTCTTTCCACGCAACCCGTAAATGGCGGCCGAGCCGGTATCACCGGAGGTAGCACCTACGACAGTGATCTTCTGACGCTTAGAGACGTCTGTAACGCCCATATTGCGACGAACCAAGAAGTATTCGAACAAGTTTCCCACAAACTGCAAAGCAACGTCCTTAAAAGCATATGTAGGGCCATGGAAGAGCTCCAATAAGTACAAGCCGAAGCTCTGATCAAGTACTTTCACTGGAGTAACCTCATCGGAACGGAAAGTGCTATACGAGCGGTCAATCAAATCGCGGAGGTCGGCATCAGGAATCTCCGAGCTCGAAATGTAGTTCTTCATAATTTCGAAAGCGAGGTCTTGGAAGCTGAGGTCCTTCCATTTCGTCAAGAAGTCAGAAGGAAGTTTGGGGATTTGGGAAGGAATGAAAAGTCCACCATCTTTAGCCAAACCAGTCATGACAGTCTCCTCAAAAGAGATAGACTGGTCCTCGGCACAACGAGTGGATCTGTAAACCTGGGACATTTTTGTGAGAAGAAAATGTGGAGAGAGGACGTGGTGTTCCGAGTTGTAAATTGAAATTTTGGAATATGGAGTTCGAGTGAATCATAGGTGATTCATAAAGTCACGTGATACACACATGGGGTTCCGATTTTCGAAGGAACGGGGTGTGAATTTGGCATTTCATATCTTTGAAACGAGGAAAATGGAGATAGAAGTGAAATCGGGAAATTCAGTTCGAAAAGAGTTTTGTGCTTTTGTGTCTTATATCTGTTTCTTTCTGGTGGTGCGTTATCTGTAGGACATTTTTATTTGATATCTGTTCCAAAACAAAGTCACATTTCAAGAATGTCAAATTGGAAGATATTTTTTGCAGGTCTGATATTCTATTGCACAATTTTGAGTTTCTCCTTTATTCTGACCTGAATAATCTTTATTTACAATGTATTTCTTTAAAGGTCATATAACTCGCCTCCAATCTATCACATCGCCGACAATCTTAGAAATAATTACATTTTTCGAAATCTCCATAGATCCCCTATCCAATCTGACCCCTTTCTTTCTAATCCCTTTCAAAATTTCCCGTTTCGTGCCCCCATTTCTTCCCCAATTCTGCTGAGGTACGGGTGTACTCTGACTTTTCAACCCCAGCTTTCAATTCTAGTAACCTAGCCAATACCCAGTCAACCCACAATTATCCCATACATCTTATCTGAGTTCTCCCCATTTTATTTCTTGTATATAATGACACTTCCTTGCCGATTCCCATGGCTCCTAACTCAATTCCGCATATATAAAGGTCTCCGACATCCCCCCCTGTTTTCCGCCTTTTCTAGAAACTACAGTCAGACGACACTAAGCAAAACCGACCAATCACAAGCAGCAAATGCGCCTCTCCCGTCGCATGGCTACGCCAACCAGAACATCTCAACTGAATGCAATGTTTCGCTCAAGAACTTCGAGTCGTTGTTTCCTACAGATTCCATCAAATATTCGTTCGGGTATGGACTGGGTGTCTTCCCGCAAAAGGGCTATGGGACAGCCAAAAAACCGCAAATTGATGTAGTTCACGTAGTTGACAGTCCTCAACGATTCCACGAAATTAACACCGCGCAATTTCCCGGCCACTATTCGTTTCTTCGACTGTTTGGTGTTTCTGCAATCGTAAAAGTGCAAGAGTACGGCGCAGGGGTGTACTACAACCCATATGTGAGCATTTCCGACGAATCCGGGAATTCAAACATGATCAAGTATGGCGTTGTGAGCACGGATGTGGTCTTCCGTGACTTGATGGAGTGGACGTCGTTCTATCTTGCTGGACGGCTCCAGAAACCGGTGCGCCATGCATTCGGTACCGACCTCCGGCTCAAGCAGGCCAACCAGTATAATTTGCAGAGTGCTCTTAACCTTTCTTTGATGCTTTTGGCGTTGGGACGTAAGAAAATTACTTCAAAAAAGGATCTTTACGTAAAAATAGCGCTGTTATCCTATATGGGCGATCCACGGATGCTCGTGGGCGGCGAAAACCCAAATAAGGTGAAGAACATCGTAGATCGACAAATGCTGTACTTTGAGCAGTTATACGCGCCGGCATTGACCGCCGCCACCGATATGGGATTTGTCTCTGTAGATCTGGACACTCTAAACGTATCAAAGGAACCTGTTCACTTTGCCACCATCATTTCGAGTCTTCCGCTTAATTTCAGGAGTCGTTTAGCGCAGTCTTACAGCAAGAAGTACTCCCAAGAATATGGACCAGATGCCGTAAGCGATCCAAGCTCAAAGTTTGTTCAGGCGGTTTCACGAGACATTTATTTGCGTCGTGCGCTCCTTACCACCGTGCTGGCAATCACTGCGTATCCTGCGTTGGTGCAATCGCTCAAAGGGATCTTGACGGCAGGTGTTGTAAAGTCAGCGAAGTATGCATGGGAGAAGCGGATGAAGAGCATGGCTAGGAATTAGAGAATTTATGTTCAGGACTGATGGTTGGAGGTTCTTACTGGGAGCTTTGGTAGTTCATTATACTAGGTGTCAGTTAACAAAGGAGAAGTTATGGGACGAAGTACCACGAGAGATGGTATGAGACAATTAAAGAGGGACGGTACAAAACAGAGTGCATTAGTTAAAGCTGAGGGTGTCATTCATGGGAAGATTCTTGTGTCATCACCTATTGCAGTCAATGATATCAGCTTTTGACGAGCTACTAGTTTTGTAGTTCTTTGTTTGGAAAAGACAACAATCGTCATCTGTTCGTCCTTCTGACGCATTAAGAAGACACTTTGCATTGCATGGGGAGACTCGTTCCTCGTTACTCAATCAATTGCATATAGGATAGACATTGCGACTTTCAGAGATTATACGATATGAGGCATCATTTTTTATGACCCTTGAGTAAATAATTTGTCACCGTCGGGAACTTTACGCTTTTAATCTTTTTTTTTTCTAAGTTACTTAAGTTACAATAAAACAGTCGAAAGCATTGCGCAGGAGAGGTGAAAACTCACAAGAACCTATTGTTAAACGAGCTTAAAGTTTCAAAACAACTCACAATTCCATTCAATTCAACTTTCTGAGACCCCTTTTTGCTTTCTTCCTTCAGTCGGAATTATCAATTCAACACCGAAACAAGAGATAAACTTCAAAACAAAAAGTTTTCATCAATGTCTCCTTTCTTTTTCTTCGTTTCTTTCCTTAGTTGCACATTTCCGGCTTCATTTTAAATAGCTTGTGACGGAATCAGCACTTCCAAAAACGGAAAAATTGAGATACTCAAAATAAGCAATCTCAGCAACTCACCTTTTGGGCTTCACCCCCACCCGCCCACGATCTGCATCCAGCACCTAATGTTCTTGTCTCTATACAATCTAAATCACAACTTAACATTTACATCGACTATCACGAATTGAATTTTATCTAAAGTACAAAAGGTATTAAAAGGAACAGAAGAACAAAATACACCGACCCGCCGTGAATTTTCGAAGTCTTTCCTACGACCCGCAGACTTGGCTCACTTGAGAAACCCCGTACATGGGACCAGCCAAAGCGGAGTTGTCAGCCTTCATCGTAGGATACGTTTGCACGGGACGACTAAGGCTAGGCGAAGGAATCGATTGAGGCGATGAAGGGGCATTTTTGGCGTACGCAAAAGTGGGAGACTCCACGGGCGCTTTAGGTACAGCATTAAGTGGTGACGTGCTAGCGTACTGTGCCGAAACAGTGGTTGGAGTAGGTGCCGCCGAGAACGAGAAGCGCGAGCTGGCAGTTGACAACGCTGGGGTGGGCAAGCCATTGATCACAGAACCAACAGGAGCTCTTTGTGCGTAGGCGTCATCGCCCATAGTTGGCATGCCGTAGGCATATTGATGGCCGGGAACAGGCATCAATTGCATGTACACCTGTTGTTGTTGCAGCTGTGGATATTGGTATGATGTCTGTGGCGTGTTGGTTGGCACGTACTGATAGGACATAATCAGTGGGTGGCAGTAGTAGGCAGGTTGTGATTGCGGTGGGTAAACTTGTTGCTGGTTGTAGCCCAAGTAGTTAGATGAAGGCTGGGCGGTGGTAGTCTTCAACGTAGGTACGCTGTTCATCGAAGATGAAGGCGTGTAGCTGAACGAACCATGTGCCAGTTGTGGGGGTTGATGCATGTAGTTTTGTTGAAGTGCCGAGCCGCCGCCAACATTGGTGTTTACCGTGAGTGGATGTTGGCCATTGGCACCGCTGCCGTAGTGCAAGAAGTCGTTCAGATACACGGAAGGGTCCAATTGAAGCTTGAGAAGGTTTGGGTCTTGCGAGGGAATCTTACCAGTGGTAATACCCTTGGCTCTATCAGCAGGGTCGTAGTAAGCGATCAAGTGGAACTTTTCGTCTTGCTTGGTGGTCAATGAGAAGCTCTGTTTGATCAATCCATTTGGTTTGACATTTCTCGAACCATCATGTTCTTGGTAAATGAGAAAGGGACCCTTCACCTTTGAAGCCAGCCAGCTCTTGCCATCAGTCCATCTCTTCATACCCAACTCGTTTTCATTCCAAGCGTAGATCGAACCGGCGACGATGCATTTGCGCTCGAAGTCGTTGAGTCTACGTTGGACTTTAGGAAGAACGTCAAGTCTGATACCTTCTAGAATGAGAAGGGCGTCTTGAAGGTTCAACACCAGACCATGGTAGGTTTGGTTTGCGGGCAAGTTTGAAAGCATCATTGATTTGCTTTTTTGTGTTGTGTTTGTGTTTGTTTGTATGTGTGTTGTTGATAATTTGTCTTAGACGGCAATTATTCTATGTAGATGTGTTGTATTAGTTGAACTCACTGGGTGCGAATTAGTACTTCAAACTGCGTCAATCTATAATCGTATGGAATTATCTATTACTTGTAAACGCTTCACTTTTCTGGTATATATTAATCCAATGTGAGATTACCAATTTAATTTTTTTTGATGGGATTAAAAATTGGAAACCCATGGGCGGATCTTCACTGTTTTATATCTGACAGGGCTCAGCTGCAACTTGATGCGAAAACAGCGTTCGTACTGATAATTCTTATTTTGCTGTACATAAACTGCCACGTTGACTGCAGGAACGTGGCGTCTGCAGTGGCTCTTAAGCCGCATAATAAGAAAAGCCATTTCATATGCATGACAAACGCTGCTCACTTAAATGGTAAGACAATGTCGACCTGCAGATACTTACTACTGGTAGCAAAAAGGGTCCTGAAGCGCCCAGTAAGATGATCCTGCAGCGGCTACTATGTCGCGTCTACATTTACATTCATCCCTTAGGTTCTGTCCCAATTGAGAAAAACCCTTTCCTGGTCGAGACCAGTATGGGCCCTGACCCCAGGTACCTAGGCTCTACCGACTAGTATGACAAGAAAGGGTCTGACGTGTTGGTGCGTCAAAGTCAATTGCGCGTTTGAAGGAATATTAAGCATTTGAGTTTCAGATGATATTTTATTGTTATATCTTTTAATTTTAGAAGTTTATCCGTGGAAAAGTCAAAAAATTTCGAGAAAAATGCAAATTTTTCCCGATTTAGAAGACGTGACAGGGTGCGACGTTACCAGCAAATGTTCGTGTTCGTCCCAAAAGAGACATCCTGCCATTCCTGCATAATTATCAGTGCACCAAGCGTGTTTTTTTTTTTAGTGAGAGCTAGGATATTTTAGACATAGTACATACTGCAGGGCTCGTGGTAGCCTCAGGCTTAAATCAATCTTGCAACCCTTCTAAGTTTGGCACCGCACCGGCTACTCCACCGGTCTGGCCATGACAAGACATGTGTTTAACAGTATTTGATTTATTAGCGAAGCCAAAACAAGAAAAAGCTTTTCTGGGCATTTTTCTTAAGATTTTTTTACTGAAAAAAAAGTGGACCATTTTTTTTACTTAGAAGCCTGCATGTCAAAATCTCAGGTGACTCTGTGAACTAAATAGACTATTGAGCACGGAAGAAGAAAAATTCGAATAGCGCACATATGACCATTTCAAAAACACGGAGCGCCGGTTGGGTAACGAATCTTTTTTCTTTTCTTTTTATTTCTTGTGTTCGGAACTACTTGTTTGGTCCACTATGAAACATTGGCGCCAGCGACATTGGATTTTGGGTGTTTTCGCCTAATCGGGTTTTTCTACCTCTAAATATTCCTGTTAAGGCCTGTTTCTGCTGTGTTTATCTGTAGTTAATTTCCATTAAAAAGGTTCATTGTCAGGTTTACATTAATGCGGCGGTTAAACTTTTAAAGTCATGGGCAAGAGTTCCTATGCCCGCCAACCCAACTACGAAGTTGCCAACCCTGACAACGATTAATAAACTCAAACAAACTTTACATAACAAATCTTTATTTCGAGAAATTCCACCAACATTAAGTATGAGGACGGACCAAAATTCTGTTCGTGGGGATGCAGTTGGAGGGGAGAAAGTGCTGTTTTGTTTCATGCGTTGTCAATGTCTATCTTTCTGTCTATTCTGAATTTATTTGCAGCCAAAAGGATGAAACGAAATTTTGCCTATTGTTTATTTTTAAATGTTTTTCCTCCATAGTTTGAGGCCATTGTTTCATGAAGCGCCGTCTTTTGAAGGTCAAACGGTCCTAATCTGGATATGTTTCTTTCTTTTCATTTGTTCTTCGTCTCCATACTTAACCCCGTAGCTCGATTTACCCTTCAAAATACCCTAGAACATTCTGGCTCAGTCTTTTAATAATCCGCAGTGCGTTTCGATTGCGGTTATCGTTGACATTCTCATCACTAATTCTAATATGATTTACTCGTCTCGCATATCCCTTGTTCACGCTTATCTTTACACCTACTATGCGATTTTGCCCGCTCAATTTTTTTAATAATTCGAAAAATCAAACTTTTGCATTTCTGGAATCAATCCCTTTTTTTTTTCATTGCTATGGTCCAGCAACCCCATCCACACGGCTGGTGTAAAGCAACAAAGTTAGAAGCGCTCGCTGGTAACAAAAACGCCTCATACAAGGGCTCGTGGCCAGTAGCCTTTAACTTCGATAAAGCCGAGCTTCTCAGGGTTTTCGTCATATCTCTACGCACCAAGTGCTAAACGGAAAGTTAGTTATGGTCGCGAAAAACGTGGATGGCAACTTCAAGAGGCAGTTAAGAATTCTTATTCATAATATTTGTTCGTAATACAGACTTTGTTTAATCCCGTTGACGTGAAGTTCACCTTAATGTCGGAAATTTCCGATCTCCAGTTTTCTTAGAGGTAATTGATAGTCGTCTAGAACTTCGAAGACAATCGCCAGCGCCTATTTCAAATTATGGCGCCTTACGGATATGGTTCTTGAAAACGAATGGCCATTTATTTTCAAAATCCATTGATGGTGATTGTTGAATAATTCTTCATAAAGTTTCAATAATGATGATGTATTGTTGACGTGTTTTAACATTGACAGGGACTTGCGAGAGGGTTTGATGCAGTTTTCTTTTAAGGCTTGACGTGCGTGGGCCGCACTCATTCAGAGCGTGTTGTGTTTTAGTCCTTCCAACGGTCTTTATTTAGATTTCATTCAAGCAGTAGAGTTTGTCCAGACATAAGACTTGGATGCCAAGTTTCAGATTTTTTACATGCTCATCTTTAAAACCTATTGCTTTCTGATATCCAATTATAATCCAATTATGGTTGCAATCAATTACAAGCCGGGAAAAACTGACTTGTGTCAATTTTTCTGACACATTCCATATGTGTGCAGCCCGATCGGGATGCGTCTGCATATCTGATATTTCGGGTCATGCGTCCTGCAGGGGTCTTACTGTTTTAGTGTTTACTGGTTCCGAATCGAGACAGACAGGTGCCCTGCGTCAAATTAGGCAGATGGTGTTTTTTTCTTTCCTGATATGATTCGACAAAAGAGAAATTAATTTGAAAAAAAAACCAACGAAATTGGAAAATATCAATTCATGGCTTCCACTAAATTCTTTTTCCTTTTTGTCCCCCAGACAAATGCGTGAGGCTACATCACATACGAGAGGCATACAGAAAACGTCGCCCATTGACAGGTATTCTTGGCGTGAATAAGGTGATAAACACGAAACGAGAAACCTTAACAATGGTTAGGAAGTTGTGCGTAAAAAACCCGAGTTGACGAGAACCCAAGTATTGATATGGCGTTGAAAAGCGTAAGGACGTTATTGTTTACACACGGGCGGAATAATCTGAGAATCCGAAGTTCCGAGTAACTTTCATTCATTAGTAAGTTGATGAAATAGATTTCTTTGGGGGGGGGGGGGGGG
>JAJMJU010000026.1:0-110246 GCA_030563705.1 Australozyma bambusicola | reverse complement strand
TGTTGAAATATATTTGATTGACACGTACCAATTTTATAGAATAGGAACTTCAGAGCTTACTACTAACTTTCGCTAACGCTTTTCTTGAGATAAATAGAAATTTTGATTCCAAGATCTGATTGGTAAAGAGTATTCAATGAAACTCCAAAGAATATCTTAGTGATCCATCCTCACATCCGTACCTCATTACACCCGTGCACCTATCCCCAGGTTTTCTGTCGTCTTCGCATCAACGTTTCAGACTCCGTATCAAACTGTGACTCAAGATCTGACACAATGCCCCCACGTCAGGTAAGAGATAGCACTTCAGAATCCGAAAGTAAACCTGGAACGACTTCACGTGCCGCCAATAAGGCTCGTAATGCTGTAGCAGCTGCAGCACAACTCGAGCTTCTTCTGAAGCATATTCATTCAAATGGCCCAAAAGATAAACCGCCAATCGATCCTTTGGACTTTTCGACAATGAGTGATGACGCATTAAGACGGTACAACAAGAAGTATGATCTTCAGCTTCCGGAGATCCAGTCGTTAAACGATAACATTCTTCAATCAGAATTAGGAAAGAAGAGTTGTAGCGCTAAGAAAGCTGCTCGAGTCGAGAAGATTAGCAAGCAGGACTTGGCAGCAAATGTTCAGAAGCACTTTTTGGCGGTGAATGTGCGGGAAAATGAGGTTCTTGCGGGTTTTTTGTATAAGGTGAAGAATCAGAATAAGGACTTTAAGTTATCGTTTTAGTGCCGGACACTAGAAGCATGGAATGGGGAGGAAGCAAGGAAGCAAGAGATTGAATTTTGAGAGGTATTCCTTGTTGGACTGAGCTGAAGAGGTTATTCAAACACATTTCGAAATGTAGAAGCTCCATCTGAGAAAACAATCCTGAAACTTCAAAATTCAAATCAAAGTCTACATTCGCATTCTTTCTTCTATTCATAAAACTTTAAATTATTTTGGCGGACTTACTTGGGCGTCTTCTCCTTCAAATTACAAGACCTTCTGCGTCTAACTCAACACTTTGCGCCTATCTCGATACTTTGAGTCTATCTCGATGAGAATGCCTAGAACATGCACCAAGGTGTGTTACGAAATAGTCATCGCCATAATTAAGCTAAAGATGAAAGCCCCGCCATTCATTTCCCAATATCCTTTTCACAACCCCCTTCTAACTCATCATGTATCACGAGATTCCATTCGTAGTTCCCCACCCAGACTCCTCTTGCCCCTCTTAGTCCCCCCTCCCTTTCCTTGCTTGGCCCATCTGCCCATATGTAACCTCACACTGTGTTCATCGTCAAAAAGTCTATGCTTCCTTGACCATTTTCCAACAGCTCGCGGTAAACCGTGAAATTCCGCCCTTCAACTTAAGCATTCGTAAATTCCAAATAACGTCGAGGTCAACAACGCTGGCAGTATCGCAGCTTATACGGCTATTTCAAAGGGCTTTCCATATGTAATGCTGCATCACGTTATGGGCCCACGCCCTGCAGGGCCTTCCTTATCCAGTATTTTGACAACAACAGCCCTGTTGTGCGACCTGCAGTTTTTTTTCATATGTCAAGGGCTCTAAGTAAGTGGTGCGGAATCTTTTGCGCTTTGAGATGCAGGTCCAAGACAGCGTCCAGCGAAAAAAAAAAAAGGTATGGAGGTTTTTGTGCGCATCGAAATCAAGTTTCGATATATCGCGCAATTCTCGCTTGGTTTGTAATGGAGTGGTTGAGAGGTTTAAGGTAAGGTAAGAACACGAAAGACGTTGTGGCTATTTAGGCGGCTCCGCAGTCAATATTGATCAACTCTGAAATTTTAGTGCGTAAATTCCCAACAAGCATGCTTCTGTGGGCACATCAAAACAATCAAAAGTAGGCGATGCTATGTTTTTTTTCACTATGTTGTACTAAGCGGAAACAGCTCCCGCTATGGTATGCGAAGCGGCTAATCCAGCATGATTACTTATCTTGCACATGCACGCGATGGTTAGAATTCATCTTGAGCTGCTGCACCTTTGACGGGTAGAGTTGCCATGATATATGCATGTCTGGTATATAGACTCAACTTGTTTTGAACAGTGACAGGGCAAAAGGTCAATTACGCCGACTTCAAGACCCTTTGACCGTTTACGTAGTCACGTTTTAGTTGCGTTGGGTCGCCGGTTTTGTACATTTTTTTTAGGTGAACTAACGCCGTGTTTACGGAACAATTCACGGGATCTAGACGCTTTCTATCTACAAGTCATATTAACTATTCTTTCACTTTGTTCTTGAGCTTTGCAATTTAATTTCTCATGACGAAACTGTGTTGAGACTACATGAGCGTTCCGGAGGAGGAAGTGGGGAGGGGTCTGAGAGACCCATGTTTCATGCATCAATCCATTGCGCATTTGCTTCAATGCACATAACAGAGTTTCATGCATTCGCAGGGTTGAGGCGGTTTTAATTATCCCCAACTCGGACATTTCAAAGAACCCTCGTTGCATTTCTTGCCTGATATCTTGATCGTGTCTTGACGTGCCTAGCGTGCCTGGTTTTTTTGCAACCACGATCTGAAACACGTCTTTATCTGTTATGTGCAGTATATATTGCCCGAATGGGTTAAATTGGATGATCCACAGGAAGAAACGGTACCCTGAAAACAATGGCGGCGAACCATTAATGAATATTAACGAACCTTGATTTAAAGAAATAACTTACTAAAAACTTTTCTTTAGATTTACAGCATCAATTCTCTCACCCTTTCATAGCGGCTTTCACCCTAACTTTAATCAGCCACACACCTTCGCTTCCATGACCTTAATTTCGGGATCAACGGTTATGAGCAGTCGGTCGCCGCCCCCGTTGCTTGTCTGACTTTTCTTTTGAATTTTCTAGGGCGGGCAAACACGTCTGAAGGGCCGTTGCATAGGATAAGATGCAGACGTATAAAGGATAAGGTGCGTAAATTTCGAGCAGCGCTCGTAACCACGCAGGCCATGAACGCGTCAGTGCATTTAGAAAGAAAGGCGGGCGTTTTGAATATCCCCACATTGAGAAAATTAACAGTCCTTCACATTTCGAGTTTTGACACATGGCGTATGTAAGGGACGTGACAGGGTTTTCATGGGAACGCGTTTGTTGAAGGGAAGGTGCGTCAAGTAGGTAATTAAACCAAAACGGGAGGAATTACTGCAGGGACTGGAAGAATTGGCGTAGAAAGAGGAAGTTTGAGATTAATGAAATGGGTGTAAATGGGATCTGAAATTGGAATTGGAGTAACAGGGTTGATGAAGGGGTTGTTTCAGTCAATTTTGGTGAAAAATCAGTGAAACCAAGTTAAAATCGCTTCGTAGTTCGTTAGTATTGCTCCTGTGATAATTTTTTAAATCTTTTTCAAATCTTTCTTCAAATCATTCCCCCTTAAATTTATGTTCAACTTCACAATATGTGTTTCCTTTCATAGCACCTAAAGTCACAATTTGCAGCCATGTAAACTAACAACCTGAAACCCGTAAAATCGCAATTAACACTGAAAAACGTCTTTTTGATTCCGAAACTTTCTCTTTTTATAACATCCTCGCTTTTTCTCCGTGACCTCGACCCCACATCTCGTCCTCTTCGTCTTCCAACGCGCCTCACCTATTCTCTTCATGAAGTCAAGCACGCTTTCCATCCATTGGCACGATGAATGCCAACCCGTATACTCTTTACATTTCCAAACGGGCTCACAGAAGTCGCAAAGGCTCGCAACAGGTGGTGGTGACAACAACGTGCGACTTTGGCGCATGGAGTATGGTGATCTGAATGATCCACTGGAAACATCAGTAAAATACCTCTGTACGCTCCGAAAGCACACTCAGGCGGTCAATGCCGTTCGCTTTGATCCACACGGTAACTCTTTGGCGACTGCCAGCGACGACGGACTTCTTTTGGTGTGGAAACTCTCTCCAACAGTAGTGGTGGACTTTGGCCACCAGGACGACGACGCCGAGGAAAGTTGGGTAGTGACGCAAGTCCACAATACAGGTTCTGAGATTTATGACCTTTCTTGGTCGCCTGATGGACGATATGTTGCCGTTTCATGTATGAACAACACCTGCAAGATTTTTGATGTAGTCGCCAACTCAAAAGTTTGTGAATTGGCTATGCACGCGCACTATGTTCAGGGTGTAGCATGGGACCCAAAAAATGAGTATTTTGCGTCGCTTAGTGCAGACCGTGCCTTGCATGTGTACGCAATAGACTCGTCCTCAGGTTCGTTGAATCTAACCAACGTAATGAAGATCGGCAAGACAGACCAATACCTGCAATTAATGTCTGCCCTAGTCGCTAACGTTCGAGAGGCTCCGGAGAAGCGGCCGGCTCATTTGTACCATTCAGAGACGCTCCAGTCGTTTTTTCGCCGCCTAGCGTTTTCGCCCGATGGAAGTCTTCTCCTCACACCGCTGGGTGTTTTCAAGAAGGAGGAATTTCCAACTGGAGGATCTAGCGATCTGGTCCCTGAATCGACTGTGCTCAATACCGTCTATATCTACACTCGTAATGGGCTAGAACGGCCACCGATATGCCACCTTCCAGGACTCCCTAAACCAGCTGTAGCAGTCTGCTTCAACCCTCTAATGTATAAGCTTTCTGGAGCTGGCCAGCCCGTGTTTTCTTTGCCTTATAAGATGGTTTTTGCGGTAGCCACACAAAACTCAGTGTACATATACGATACCGAACTGTTGCAGCCGTTGGGGATGGCCACAAACCTCCATTATTTGACCATCACGGATTTATGTTGGGAAAACGATGGCCAGAGTTTGATGGTCGCCTCGGCCGATGGCTTTTGCTCTGTGATTGTTTTTGAAAGGGGTGTATTTGGAGAGACCACCCAAGTATGCCACAGAGAAGCAATTGAAAATGGCAGAAGCGCAGAGGAAGAGAAAGAGCCCAAGAAAAGCGGCTTGGACGGCTTCTTCGTAAAAAGCAGCAGTCCAAAGACGCTAGAGATCAAGAAGGAAGAAGCAACGATATCTGCCGCGCCAAAGGTCCCCCAATCGCTCCTAGATCAATTCATAGCGCCGCCTGTAGCGAATGCAAACGATTCTGTAGCGAAGGAAGAGCCCACGGAAGAACAGAAAGAGGAGCATAGGAAGAAACGGGTGGTCCCGACCCTCATTCAAGACTATAAATGATGAGAGGAGTACACTGTTACGTAAGAGTTCCGATGATGGTTTGTGTATCACAAATAGTGGGATTGAGGTGAATTGCGACTATTTGATGAGTCGGGACATTAGAGTGTCTTCCGTTATCTACCATCCATTGCTTTAGAGTGAACGAAGTGACGAGTCACAGAGGAATGGATTGAGGAATTATTTGGAGGAAAAGAACACTTCAAAAGTTATGACGTAGATTCACTTGAGATGAGGTTGGGTTACTCATTTGCCTTCAATGTTGCAAAAAGTTAGAAGGGCTAGGGTGGTTGGTGGAGACATGTAGTTATTTAAAAGATACAGAGGACTTTTTTGCCTAAGAAAAGTAACTCTGATCGTAAGCCTACACTCAAACCACTCTTATCGATATAAAATTTATCAACTGAATACTACAATCTTGGATGAGCCACAAAGACGTCTAAAACCCATTAATATCTTCATTCTACTGTTGTTTACTCACAATTTTCTCATCCTTTACCTCAAGCCTTACCGTCACCTTGAGCCTAACCTTTACCTTTACCTTACCTTTCTTCTTTATAGATTCACACTACATACAGCTAAAGCAGATTCCCCGTCAACGACTGCTCCATGCGCTTGCGTGCACGGACAATCATCTCCGTTCGTCTCCTCTGTAGGACATCCTCGCGGTCACCCTTCCCAGCACTGGCCAAATAGCCTGGGTCCAGAAGATCGGCATCAGTAATTCCATACTTCTCAAGTAAGTTCCGTGAGGCACCCAATGGCTTTTTCTTGTGAGCAGCTGTCTCTGTCATATGCACACGCGTCTCTCCAGGTGGAAACGGAAGGTCACCGTTGTCCATGTACTCGTTAATGGTTGCTTCAATAGATCCTGTTCTTTGTAAGCTATGACGGATCTGAGAGACAGTGAGTTGTGGTGCCATGGCCTGAACTACTTCAACCATCAGGTCAGTCACTGCTCGGTTGGCCGAAGCTGTCTGACGACGCACGGGTTGTTGGTTTCTACGAGTTGGATCTGGAACATTGAACTCTTCAGGTACCGATTGCGGGATGGGCCGAATCAACCAGCGAAGTATGAGAAACGCCACAGCTAATGTGGCCATGAACATGAGGGTGGATGTATCCATAGTTTGAAGGATTTAGTGCAAGTAATTCGAAGATGAAATGGTAGTTGGGGAAGTTGTAAATCATCTGTTGGTTGAGGTGAGGCGCTTTATATGCAGGGGGTTTAAAACTGAAACACTTTAGAAAGAATGGGTAAGATGTGATCACATGGGGTGGAACTTGATTTTTATTGAAAAGGGTTTGTAAGGATATGGTTCATGTGGTTGAAATGTGTCTTTCTTTGATTTTGTGATATTATTCAATAGGAGAGTGAAGGGAGTTTATAGAATTTCTAAAAGTGAGAGATATTTTTGAAAATTGAGAAAATGAAAATTGGGGATTTTTATTAGAGGAACGGAATTTTGCAATGTTTGACACTATATTTGAATTTTTTGGTGCCTTTTCCTTAGAATTTCTTTGATTCAAAGTGGTAGTTTTGTTCTAGAGTGTATTATACCTACTTTTTGGTTTTATCTACAAATACTTGCGAGTTTAAGGAGAAATGACGAGAGGATAGCCATACAGAACTAGAATTCATAAATTTAAAATATCATTTCAAAATAAAAGGTCCTATAATCTCGTTTTTAAATCATCTGAGTGACTATGTATCTCGGCGGCACTTTTGAACCACTAAAAGTACATAAGAGAAGAAAAAAGAGGACAATTTAACACACCACTCATCTCGAAATAATCCTTGTCACCTTCTGGAAATTTAAAATGATACGTTTATCTCAATCCTCTTCCTTTACATCAACTTCTCCTACATTCAAAAATCTCAAAAAATTACAACACCACAACGTTCAACATATAAATTACTCTCGAAATTATGCTATCGATCCCCTTTTTTGAACATTTCACCTTCTCTAAACTTTCACACCCACCTTTTTTTCGTCTCTTTCTTAGTACCATCCACTTGAATGGCTTTTCACGTGACTGTTCTTATCAACCAGCCGAATTGCAGCCAAAGTCTCACTTCTCCACACATTCAATTCTTTTCCAAATACCAATAAAAAACACAAGAAATAACTGTGGATAGAAGCTCTTTACCCAATGAAAACCTCTAGTTCCCCTCATTTTCTCAAACCCACTGAGCGCTTCACATTTGTGGACAGAAATAGTGCTGGAGTTTTGTCCACTGACACAGATCTGGGCGATGAAACGCCTGTACAATCGGACTTGGAATCAAACAGTAACGAGTCAGAGTCAGAATGGACACTTCCAGAACGAGTTGCGGTGCCTAATGGCTCGTATCTTGCGTATACATCGGGATCTCCTCATTTGCACCCAAAGCCAACACAAAATGATACTGACAAGTACAGCAGCTGGTGTTCGCAGTACATGGATTTTACCAACGATAATCCGTCGACTTATCATGCCATTGACTCGTTTTCCCGGAAGTTAAAGGATGCTGGTTTTGAGTACAAGACAGAAAGGGAGAATTTAAACATTTTGCCTTCGGGCGGAGCTTATTTCGTAGACAGGGGCGGCAAGGCCCTCGTAGCGTTTCTTGTAGGCGGAAAATGGACACCGTCAAAGGGCATAGGTGCAGTTGGGAGCCATGTAGATGCACTCACTGCTAAACTCAAACCAATTTCGCTCAAAAGCGACGTCAAGGGCTACAGCCTTTTAGGAGTGGCTCCATACTCCGGCGCTTTGAATCTGTTGTGGCTAGACAGAGATTTAGGAATCGCAGGGTCCGTTCTTGTGCGCGGAGCGGACGGAAAGATTCATTCGAGGCTAGTTTCTTCCGGAAGACATCCCATATGTCGCATTCCGTCGTTGGCACCACATTTCGGTGCTGCAGCAGTTCCTCCGTATAACACGGAGACAAAAATGGTTCCTGTTATGGGTTATGGAACCCAGGTAGACCCACCTACACCAGACGAACGTTCGGCTCCATTATACGGCAAACACTCACTCGTGCTTCTTCGTTACCTATGTGAGCTCGCCAAATGTAAGCTCTCCGACTTGGTACTGGTTGATCTAGACCTCTATGACGTGCAACCGGCTTGTAGGGGAGGTCTTTCAAACGAATTCATGTTTGCGCCAAGAATTGACGACCGTCTTTGCTCCTTCAGTGCTGTGAACGCGTTGATAGAGGTGAAAAAGAGTATAGATTTTGAAAATTGGGACGGATTCTCGGCGGTTCTTCTCGCAGATAACGAAGAAATTGGTAGTGCAACAAGAACTGGCGCAAAGGGTAAGATGTTGAACAGTGTAGTGGAGCGAGTAGTAAAAGAGAAGGGGTTTGGCTCAGCAGACGTGTTGGTGACGTTTTCAAACTCGCTCATTCTCTCTGCAGACGTTACCCATGCCTTGAACCCGAACTTCACAAGTGACTACTTAGAAAACCACGCGCCCTTTCCTAATGTCGGTCTAACTCTCAAGCTAGATGCAAACGGGCATGTAATGACCGATTCGACGGGCGTGGTGGCCATGGAGGAGATTGCCAAAAGAAACGGGCTAAAGTTGCAAAGATTCCACATTCGAAATGACCATCCGTCCGGCGGAACCATTGGGCCAATTTTGGCGGTTGACACGGGCAGCCGTGTGGTCGATGTTGGGTTGGCACAACTCAGCATGCATAGTATTCGTGCTTCGTGTGGATATAAGGAGGCAGGACTAGGAGTGGAGACCTTTGGCGCTTTTTTTAAGGACTGGAGGGAAGTAATGGACTCGATTGACTATCTGTAGGGTATAGGCTGCTAATTGAGGAAGAGAGAGGAAGAAACAGAAAAAAAGAGGCAGAAAATGCCTTTGTGCTAAGGTACATTCGCTCAATTGTACTAATGGTGTTCATAACAAATAACGTTGCCTAAAGTTCTACAAATGATCATAACCACATGAAATTCTATTGTATCTATCATAACCTACTTACTGTTCGAGAGCCAGAAGCCATTCGCTTCCTCAGGTAACAGTTCAAAAAAGAGCGGAAGCGCCGAACCAACGCCATCTTTTCTAGACAAAAACGAGACTAGAAACCATAAACAACACAACCATGAACCCACGCAAAGATGTTGACAGCGCTGCATTGACAGCGCTGGTCGACAGACTGCCATTGTTACGTACCAAAGGTGGCACCTTGCCCAATTGCGTTGATGAGGCCAGAACTGTCTGCATTTCGCTGCCCAAGGTGAGAATGACACTGACAGAGCCGGTCGTTGTTGCGTTCAAGCTGGAGAGGGTACTAGGACCAAGTACGGAGATTTGCAGGAGCCCGGAAAGCTGTGCAACCAGCTGGGCAAGTGCAGTGGACGATGTATCTAAAAGGAGGGACATAATGACTTGATTTAAAGGTAAAGAGTCTTGATTGAGTTGAAGGAAAGTGAAGTTCGGCTAAAGATCAATTGTGTATCAGATGATACGATTATAGAAGTCAACTAATTTGAAATGACTTTTAGTAGCTATCTATGTAAGCAAGTCAATTGAATCAACGAAAGACTAGGAGAAGTTATATTGTCGCGAGAGAAGTTATAGCAAGTGAAATTTGGTTTCAGATTTCCACAAGTTTAGAGGTATTGTTGATTGCCCCAAATAGTCGATTGCTTGATCGTAATGGTCCAAATCCAAGTGGAATCGCGTTTATATATTTCTTCAATGATTTGAAATCATATGACTGCCCCTGCACCGGGAAAAAGGGTGTTTTGTTGATTTTCGCCGATTGTCAGGCATGAAACTTAACAACCAACCGTTGAACCTTAAACACGCTTGGATGCAGTACCAGATCATCCACATGCACTCCTGCGACAGCGACATCGTCATAACATGACGTCAGACCCCAGGAACCAGGGGTTTGTTTGATGTCAAATATGGAAATGGAATCGGGCCCAGATCGCCACGACCGTGGATCATGCACTCCTAGATGGTGACGTTCTACAGTTTCTGTCTGTTAAGAGGCAGTGTGGAGAACCCGGTGGTTGCAATACTCAGCTACATAGGTTACTTTCACCAGAAGTTCTATATTTAACATAGAACTTGGGATCAAAGCGGAGTTGCCGAAGAGTTATGGCCGTTGTGGCAGTGTTTCTAACCGAAGTAAAGAGAAAGGAAAAGGTACGGGAAGAGGAAAGAAAGGGACGATTAAGGGGAAGAAATTGTTCATATTGAAGGAGCAGCTGGTTATACGCACTGATCTTGTTAGAGGGAAGAATGGTGGATGGTAGCTATGAATTAAATGCAATAAATAAAGAGAATTTGTGAAAATGAGGTCGAATAGAGAGACAAAGGAAGCATAGCGAATAAAAACGGTAACTAGTGCATTGTTGGGAGTGAAAAATTGAATGTATTTGTCTAATTTAATGGATACACAGCTTGTTTTTCCTTAGGATGCCTTATACCAACTGTCAGCGATTCTAAGCGTCTATCTTTAAGAATAAATTTAAAGGAGAGTTGGACTTAGGCTGGCACTTGGACTTAGCCCTGTCACAACCTGATTCCGACATTAATCTAACTACCTTGTCTAATCCTTTTCTCTAACTCCTGCAACACCTTTTTAAACTGGATTCAACCCCTTGCTTCCCCCGAACCAAGACCTGGCCTGCTCTGCCCTCTTATATGCCAAAACCTCAGCCACAGATGGAGGCTCAATGGCGCTGTCGTCATACGTTACCTCTGATCCAACAGGCTTCAAAGAATCCGTCAGAACGTGCATCTGCGGCACCGAGGGGTTACCGGTTATGAGACCCTCCATTTCTGGTCTCTTGTATGATGGGTCTCGGGCCAATTGTGCTGGCGTGCGCTGTGTCAAGACGCTTCCGTCGGTGATGCTGGTGCTTCGGGAGGGAGACGCTTCAAGACTCCCGTAGTTGTAACCCGAATGGAACGAAAAGATTGAAGAGCTATCGTCAAATACAGAGCCCATTTCTTCGAGACTGAGGCCCTTGGTCTCTGGGAAGAGAAAGTGCACACATAAGAACGAAAGCACACATGAGGTGGCTGGAATGAGGTATGTCTTCCATTTGATGGCATCCAAGAGGACTGGAGTCATTTCACCCACAATGAAGTTGAACAACCAATTGGTGGCGGTGGATGTGGCGGCCCCCTTAGATCGTACTGAGTTCGGAAGTACCTCATTCATCATCCATGGGATTGGGCCCCAACTGGCGCCAAAAGCTGCGTTGAAAATGACAACAAAGGCTACAACCACCTGTGGTGTCCAGTTGTTATTGGCGAAGAGCGAGTATGCGATTGCGTATAAGGAAATGGCCATAACTACGGCTCCACTCAACAACAACGGTTTGCGACCCCAGGTGTCAACTAAATACCACGGCGGAATAGTGCTAGCAATATAAATCAATGAATTGATTCCTGTCATGAAAATTGCAGAGCGACCAATCCAGCCTGCGCTCTCAAAGATCATAGGTGCATAGTAAGACACGATATTGATCCCGTTCAACTGGGCAAACATTTGGGAAAAACATGCAACAGAGAGTCGTTTCTTGTACCGCGTGAACATGTACAAGTACAGACGCTCACCGCCGTCCACGCGTTGGAGAAGGACGTTTTCTTTGATTTGACGGAACTCATACCGTGCCACCTCGTTCTCAATAATTCCTTCCGCGTACAAATCGCTAATAACAATCAAGCCCTCAATATCATGGTCGTGATCCAAGAGCCAACGTGGCGTCTCAACAATCACGAACGAGCCCAAGAATAAGAGAAAACCCATGACACACTGAATCGCCAACGGTGAGCGCCACGACCAGTCATTCTCCAAGAAAGAAAAACCATAATCGACCCAAATGCTGGAAGAATAGCCTACAATGTTTCCCGTAAATTCCAAACACGCATAGAAGCCCCGATCTGTGGGTGGACTTATCTCAGATTGGTAACAGGGGATAATAGTGGTGAGAAAGCCGATTGCCACACCGCTGATTAAACGTCCAAAACCTAAAACATAGATATTACGTGCAGTAGCCTGAATTAAACCGCCTACAACGAAAATGGCCGATCCATAACGGATTGTTCTTCGGCGGCCTATACGGTCTCCGACTTTACCCGCTTCAAACGACGAGAAAAGGGCACCAATTTCCAAAATGGCAATCATCGTTCCGACCTCTGCCGGGGTCGGGTTATGGAAGTAGTTTTTGAAGTATTTGTTGGTTAAAAGCGACGACATTAGACCCTGTTCAAAACCAAAGAGAAAAACTCCTAAAGAGACGAATATTGAAGTGAAGTTGAGAAGCGTTCGTCCAACGAGGAACGATGCCTTGACCTGGTGATTGTGTTCGGCCATTGATTTACGATAACAGTGGCAATTTATAGGAATATAGAGAAGTAGTGGTTGAACTTAGTGGTTGAAGAATGTAATGATATCACAGGGACTGTATCTAGAGATAGGGACTGCATACAACAAGACCCTTGCAAAAATAACGATGGGAGAAAAGAGTTGGATGAGAGAGGGGAAGAGTACAGAAAAGGGTTGAATCTTCGGCGGTAAAGATCAGGAATGAGGTTTTGAGTTTTGGTGAGTTTGGAGTCATTGTGAGTCTGGAAAAGGGAGTGTTTGTGAATGGAGGAAATTACATGAGGATAGTAGGAGAAATTGTGGGATAATTGGATTATTAGGGTATCGATTAGATAAAATAGATCTGTGACTATATTGTGGATGTCTATTCCTTTAGGTAAAAGCTTTTGACGTGAATGAAGGAGACAGGAAAAGGTCTAGGATGGTAAGGAACAACGAAAGATTCAGGATTGTCATGCGGTTGTTTGATTCTAGCAAGTTGAATGGTGGCTTGACTTCCCTTATCTTAACTCAATTTTTAGGGTCAAAACTCTCTTAGCCAGAAGAGCCGAGATTCTCTTCAAATCTTGGATTAAGAAATATTTCCATTGTAGAAGACTAGAAGGTTTTAAAGTAAAATGCCATGTCTTTCAAATTTCAAGCGCCGAGTAAAAGAATCTTGGACTATACGAGAAAGACTGAAGGACACCAACACAGCAAAACAATTATACGGGCATTTACAATTAAGTCGTTATTGAATCTTTTTTCTAAGAGAAAAGCACATCTTGATCTCTCTCGCGATTCAATCGACCGGCTTCTCTTTACCACTACTCAAACAATCACTAAAAGCACGCCATACATGGATACTGCCTTGATCTTAAACCCATTCCTTCATTTACGTTAATCTGCAACTGCGCAAATTATCTAACAATTGATTGCCATACTTTTCAGTGATTAGACCAGAAGTTTTTCCCGCTCTGCGACTTCCAACATCGTTCATCGGGCCATTCTCAAACCCCCGTTTTGTTCCTAATTGAAATCGTCAAATTATCATCTCGTTTCCATCCTTTTTCACTCTCCGAATCTATCGGATGTTGCTCAAACGGGAGCTGTTGAGATGCACGTTAATATCTAATCTATCAGCATCCTCTTCAATTCTACGCAAGCGGGAATTTTGAGCTTCAACCTCCTGTCCAATTACCGTTGCCGTGTTCCTCAATTTCTTCGAAAACGCATGGATCTGGTCCAAGTTCTGACCCAACTCCTTCTCCATCTCATCATCCTCAGAATCGTTCTCAAACTGATACCTCTGGGCAGCACCCAAGTGCCTCTCTCCCAGATACTTGTTGTACGTGTCGGAGTTTGTTGCAGAGTTGGTGATGCCTTGTTTGATTCGTTGTTCGGATGCATATACGCCCTGGCGATTTGTCTCTCGCAAGTACTTCTCCTGCTCCTTCTCGGTCTTTATTTTCTGCTCCTGGGCACGCAACTTTGATTTGCGGTTAAATGGGTTGCCTGCGGCCACGGGGATGAAAATCGAACGATTCAACTTCTTTAACATCTTAACTTTATCCTCGGCAATTTGCGTCTGTGTATCGGCCAAAAGAAGGTTTTGCTCAGCGTTGTATAAGCGTTCGGACTGTGAACCCAACATTCCCAACGTGTTTGTACCTGAGGCGTCGGCCTCTTGGGCCATACGTAACGTGTTGCGTGTCAGTGCTACCGATTCCTGCTTGGTGAAGCGGATGTCCTGCTTGATGGCCTCAACCTCCTCATCCTCGGAGTTGAGCTGTTCCTGCTCGGGCAAGAAGTCATCCACTTCGATGTTTAGATCGTTTTCTTCGGGCATATCGTTTAAATCTAAGGTAGCAACATCTGCGGCACCACGTCCGCGGGGCTTATTGAACCTTACAGGAGGAGCGATACTGGGGACGTCGTTGAGATCGAGACTTTGGTCGTCCCTGCGGCGACTTCTATCGTAGACATTAGAAGATCCACCGCCGAGATTCGTTTTAGCAGTAGCATAAGGATTCACCGCCTGACTTTTTGAGGAACCTCCAATTTCACTTCCACTTCCATTGCCAATGGTACCATTTGCATATACGTTTGTCCCACCATTTCTTCCACCATTTCTTCCACCATCACCGTTTCCTTGCGAGTAAGGATTAGAAGTCACGTCATTTGCATAAGGATTGCCCAGAGACGCGTTCATGTTCGCATAAGGATTCACAGGCGCCAACCCTTGTCGTTGCAGCAGCCGTTCTTGAGCATAGGCACGGAAAGCACCAAACTTTTCTTCACGACCCGATGGTTGTTTAGTGGAGATTCCTGCACGTTGTAGCTGGTTACGAAGCTCTTCTTCTGTGGGTTCCTTCTTCAGGAACATCTTTTTGATTCCCATTGTGTGATAACGTGTAAGTAGGGTGTGAATTCCGTCTGTCGATGATGATAATTTTCGATAAACTGAATATGGTTGGTTTCAGGAATGAGAGTGCTTGATTGGCTACTGAATTATATGAGTTGAGATGTTTTCGCTTTTGTTTTTTTTTGGGGGCGAGGGGGGGGGTGTTTGTAGTAGTCTGTAGTAGTAGGTAGTTATAGAGTAGGTGTGCGAGTGTGGAGAAGGCGTAGATGGAAGATTTTGGCGAAAGAGATTGAATGGGGAAAAAAAAAGTGGGAAAAATTGATTGACAAAGTTCGTTAATCGAAGACTTGCATTATTGTTGTCGCTCTTTTTAGATTTATGCTGGTGTGGTTTGGAATAGAAGGCTATACTAGGATTTGAAGGTGCAATAAAAGGGAAGGGAAGAGATGAAAGTCTGACATTTCTTTGACGAACGGAGTAGAGATTCATGGGAGAATCTGAGTTATACCATGTTTATGGGTGCGAATTTATCTCTTTATTAAGATAATCGAACAGCGCCGAGACACTATCAACCCCAACAAAACTGTCGAATCATACCAATAAAGAACCAAAACAAACAAACAAATAAATGAATTGAACGACACCTTATCACACCATTTGAGTGAAATCGGCCCTTCTAAACTCCCATTCTCTCAACTTCTACATTGTTTCCCTCTCATTCTCCATTCTCCGCTCAATAGCCCCTACTCCTCCAATACTCTTGTTTTCGTTTCGCTCTCTCTTTTCCTTTCCTTTATTATGCTAATATACACTCATGCTAATGCACCAACCTCCTTCACGATCTCATCATAAGCGTCCTTATATTCAGCCGCCTTATCCGCATTCTTCTTGGCCTTACCGCCTCCAGGGACAATGAAAACACATGAAGTTGGTCTCTTGGTGGCACCGGCAGAACCCAAGTCCTCCTTGGAGGGAATGAACACATATGGAACAGCACAATCTTCACAAAGTACTGGGATGTGAGAAATCACATCTGCTGGAGAGATATCCCCGGCAATGATCACGAGCCCTTTCTCTCCCTTACGTAATGCCTTGACGACTTCTTTAACACCTCTTTTCACGTGCTTAGCCTTTGAAGCTTTCTTGACGGTTTTGAGCATCTTCTTATTCAACTTTTTAGGGGCAAGTGGGCGTGCAAAGGGCAAAACGGCTGCCATGCGCTTGTCATAGTTATCTTCGGAGATATCGTCGGATTTTTCTTTCTTGGACATGGCTTTTTTTTGAGGGGGTGAAGATGAATTTTTTAGAAGTTATTTCGTGAGTGAGATTTCATGAGATGAGTATCTGATGAGGTCACGTGAGCAAATGGTTATGGGTGACGGAGATGTAAAAAGTGGGGGTTTTCAAGAGAAGAGAGAGTTTTTAAATTTTAAAAAAATCAATATGGGCATTAATATTTTTTGAAGCACATTTGCTTTTCCCCCGAACAATTTTCGTCATTACTCATTGATATACCCAGTCATTTTTCCCTGATTTTATTATATAGCCAATCTCCCTTTTCACCCTGCAATTTTGTCTGGAAAAAGAAAGATTTGTCCTTTTTCACCACCAGGAATTACTTAACTCCCATTGAAATCCAATTTCGTTAAAGTTTTTCCGATAGTCCTCGGGATATTCTTGGGTAGCCACCTGAAACAGATATTTGCACCCGTGCCTCACAAAACAACAATTTGCAACCATCTTCACTTTTCGTTATTCATCCAATGCACGTAAGAATGCCCGTAAAGAACCCCAGGAAAAGGACAGCCGAAGATACGTCTGCTCAAAAACTTAATCCGACTCTTTCGAGCGCGGGAGACCTCCTACCGGCCGCACAATCGGTGGAAAACGTGGTTGAAGACGAAAAGGTGAAAAGCAGCTTAAATCGGCTTCAGCTGAAACAGGAAGTAGGCGACGTTGCGTCCATAAAGCTACTCATATGTGACTCAGAGGCTTTGGTTCTTAACGAAGCTTTTTTAGTGTCTGCGGCAGACACTTTTGGTGCATCTTCAATCTCACTTTCAGAGAAGCAGGGCTTGAGCATAGACCGCATAGTCACAGTGAATGGACCCTTGGAGTCTTGTGCGCGATGTATTGTATATCTCGCGTTTGTGCTAAACTCGCGCGTCAACAACTACGCCCGTCTGGAGGCATATACACTTAAGCTGTCTAATTATTGTGTTGACGTGCTCTGCGAGGGCATAGATGAGCAGAAGATCGCCCTTGAGGCGGCGCAGTTTCTTGAAAATACAGGATTGCTATTGGTGACGCTTCGTGGCGACTTTACGTCGCTATTCTCGTCGTTATGTACTTTGTACGAAAGGTACCCGTACAGCCGATACGCGAACGAGGAATCGGTCGAGCTACTTCCGTCGGTCCGGGTCCACGATGCTGATTTTATGTGGGTTCGTTCTGAAGAGGAACAGAAGCTTCTTGGCGGGAACAAGGAGGCTGTTTTGGGGTATTTGTTCAATAAAGAGAGAGAGGGAGATGAAAGAAAGGAAACAGCTTAGGAGGCGACTGCGATGGAGAGGAAGAACAATTGAAAGAAGAAGGGGAAGATGAAGAAATAGAAACGGATCTGGATGACTTCATCTGAAAAAGGTTCATGTAAGAAAGTTTGGGGTGTCTCTCAGCCGAGACCTAAATCTCTTTTATCAAAAATTGGCCCTGGCGGTCGTGATTATGAAAATTTAAAATCCTCAGATTCTCTTTTTCATTGGCAGTCTTGTTTGGCTACGGCGCTAAGTCAACAAATCAGTTTATACCAAGCAAGCGGCCATGTACAACGTTAAGTGATCTTCCATAATGCTTTTTTTGAGGTAATAAAAAGAAGAGGGAGGCCTATGTTAGATAATGTTCTATAAAGGATAAGGGGGTCGCTTGTTGCAATCGAACACGACGAATAGCAAGAAACTTAGCATAAACATAAAAGAATATGCCATTCAAGATTAAATTTAATTGCAGTTTGACAGTGGCGTAAATTTGATATCAAATTTCTTCTACTTGAATGACTTGAGGTCCAAAAGCTATTAAAACTTTGAGATGTGATTTCTGAAAAAAAAAAATGCACGAGAAAGTACACAGCAAACAAATTGATGCACTCTTTCAAAAGCAGCGACGTCTGATCACACTTTATCTTCCTTCGTTACCTTTTCCCCTTTTTCTGTCACTATTTTTTTAACTACTCACCACAAACTTTAGTCTTCTATTAACTAATTATTTTCTTCAAATTTATTTTCTTAGAATTTCTTCCTTTCCCCTTCTCTTTTTCTCTCTTTAAACCTTCAAAGGAATCTTATTCTTAGTCAAACGAGTAATGTCAGCCACCTTATCACCCAAAGAAAGCGCCAAGCCCTGCGACTCCGAGCGAATACGAACATGTCCCGTAATAATGCCCTCATCCAGTCTTTCGATCGACAAGTTGGCCAAGGCGTTCTCGCCAAAAGTTGAGCGGGAGTAGAAGTTGGCGGCCAAGAAGTTGCACTCCTCTCCCGTAGTGGCGCCCGGCGTAAGACAAGACGAATTGGTGTGCGTCATCAACAACTGCAAGTATTCCTTGAGCGAACCCTTAGGCATGTTGATTGTGATTTTGTTTTCCCACTCAAATTCGGTCCACATCTTGCGGAACGTGTTTTCCGTACATGTGGCTGGTTTCACATAGTCCATCACATCTACAGTCACATCGCTCAAGATAACGACGGTGGAGTCGTCTGAGTGTTGGCCGTCGTAAACGATGTTACCAAAAATCACACCCGTGTCAGCAGAAGACACCTTAAATGTTACCGAAAACCTGTGGAACCCATGGGGACCCACATTTGCTGGAGGTGGGCGGTCAATTACCTTGAGATCGCCCAACGTCGCAAACTCAGCGGTTAAGTTACGCATCGTGCTTGTGGTTTGATTTACTACTAACACGTCTAACGTCACATCAAATTGATGGATCTTGACGAATGCTTCGGCATAGATTGGGTCCAGGAATCCTGTAAGCGGTAAAATACGGTTGAGACGCGACGATAAGTCTTTTTCATCGGCAGACAGCTTGAAGACGGCGTCCTCATCTAAATCATTGGCGGCACCATCATTGCCGCCGTTTTTGTCGAGTTGGCGGAACACCACACCATCGTCAGCCTGCTCCACATTATCTGCGAATTCCTTAGCCTTGTGATCGTCTTTTTGTGCGTGTTCGCTGGCGATCTGGGTCTGGAAAGCCTGGCGCGTGTCCTCCAAGAACGCCTGGCGCACAAGCTCGTCGTTTTCTTCCGTTAAAAATTTGATACAGGCAAGAATCCGGTCTGCCGAGTCCTCGTCAATCTTTTCCTTAACGAAGCTCGTTTCTCCAACACGTAGGATCGACACCATGATCAAAAGCGCCTCAGCACGTAAAGCATTGACTTTGGCGGCGTCAATTCCTACAGATTCCATGCGTAACACGAGCTTAACGAGTGTAGACGCAAGAACAGCAGCAAGGAAGAATTCGCCTTCCAAAATGAGTTTCCGGATCTGATTTGATTCGTCGGCTTCAGTTACGGTCAATTGGGCAGTGAATGCCGTCTCAGTGGCATAGGTTCCGTCTGGCAAAACTACGGGCCCGCGTTTTTGGCCAGCTTGTTGCGTTTCTTCGGGTTCTGCATTGTCTGCATCACCCAAATGTTTACGTTCGCTAGCCAAGATTGGAACTTCACCTACGCTTGCACGAATGTACTTCCACAGCTCCTTGATTGTGGGCTCATCGTCCAGGTACTCTCCCAAGATCCACAAAGCGCCACGAATGACTGTAGCCGAACGAACCAGGGGTAAACTGGCAATTAATTTACGAACCACATCTGTGCGCAAGTGAGGGTATTTCTCCACAACCTCTTTGACGAAAGAGATGACGTCTCGCGCAGCGGTCGTCAGGAGGTCGGCAATCAGATCCAACAACAAATCAATGACGTTGGTTGCCACCTCACCATACTCTATGGCAAGCAGGTGGATTGTATTAATGAGGAGTTGACGATACTCGGCGCCCTTGTCCTCAGTGACACCAGCGGACCGCTGTACCTCCTTCTTCAACAACTTGACCACGTCCTCAACGTTACGGCTCGAAATGAGCGTCAAAGTAACGTCTAAAGCCTTACGACGAACATCGAGGTCAGGAGTTGACAAAACTCCCAACAAGTCGAGAGAGAGCGGCAGTAAAAGACCTGGGTGACGGCGGTTGAGCTCGCTGATGCGCAGCAACGTAATAATCTTGACGTTGTTGTCTGGTTCACGATTGGCCAATTCTACAAGCTTTGTTCCGGCCAAAATCACCAGCGATGGCGCACTTGTCAACGCAGTGAGCGTGATTGCGGCCTCATACATCACCGAGCTTGAAGGACTTTCAAGAATTTCGGTGATGAATGCCGCATATCTGCCCCTCAATCCAGAAGGAGCAGATGCACCATCTCTACGAATGAATTCTACAAACGCCAATTGTAAAATTGGATCCGTATCGTCCGCAACCGTTTGCTGGATGTAAGCCAACGTGGCATCGCGGTCCAAGCCCGCCAAACATACGAAAGCGTTACGTTTACATACAGCATCAAATTCCTCATCCAAAAATGCACGAACCAACTCAGGCGCGTCGGGGATTAAATGTTCCGACGTCTTGAAGATCAGGTAAAGTGCAAAAACGGCGTTCTTACGAACGTACGCGTGGCGATGCGTTAAACATTGTCTTACGTTTGGAACCAATGTTTCCAACAACTCAGGTTCCTTCAATTTACTCAAAAAACGCAAAGTGTTGCCTCGAACGTACTCATTTGGATGCTGCAAGTCATGTTGAATGGCATTACACACCAAAATCATCTCGTGACGCATTTTCCCTTGTGAATCCAACTTGGGACATACCTCCCAATAGAAGTACAATAATTTCTTCAATTCCTTGTTTTTCAGTGGCATCACAAAACGAATCACGTGCATCAAAAGTTCGGGCATGCTGTTTCCTGAAAGAACAGCCAGGATGAGTTGTTTCATGGCGTCAATTTTGATTTCATCTTTGGCCTTTTCAAGCTGAGTTCTGAGCTCCGACGCCGACGTTTTTGGGCCGGAATGCGGCTGAAAAATCAACGTGTATCCTGCGTCTGACATCTGCAATGGGTTAGGAGCACTTTCTTTAGAGTTTCAATTGTATCAGAGAAGAGGAGAGAAGTTGATGCGGTGGGTTTGGTGTAGCGAGTAGGTGCGTTCAACAGGTGGTAATTAGTCATGTGACTATTGTCACGCGAACAGTAGAATCAAGAAAAGGAAAAGAAAATTGAAGGAAAGGAAAAAAAAAAGAAGATGAAAAGTAAAGTGGAGCCAAAAAACGGCAGTGTTGCTAGAGGAGGTATGGAAATACGAAAATTTCATTTCGTTGTGAAGTTGGTGAGTCCTTTTGGTTCGCAATAGTGAAAGTCTAAGAAAAGAGATGAATCCTGGGGAAATGATTTTTTGTTGACGCGAAATTTGATTCTATAAAATGACCGCTGGGAAATTCCTGCTTTTGAGGGCAATTGCGTGTATTTTGGCTGATCAGTTTGAGTTTGAAACACCTCCTAATCTTTGAACAGAAAACAAATCCAATCGGTGATTTTCTCGTTCTCTTACGAATTAAATTTGTTTAACCTTTTTAATTATTTGATGTAAAATGACTATTGAAGTTCTTCCATCGACAACTAATCACTGTAGATACAATTGAAGATGTGTTTGGTATTATATTAGGAAGCCTTTTCAATTCATGCCAATTGCAACATGCAAAGAATTATATTCGATCAGCGTTTTGGAATATACTTCCCCCATGTTCGTAGCAGGGAAATTTGTCATATTCTAACAAGTTATTATGGTTCTGTTATCCCATCAAGAAACCACCGTCCAACTCAATGCTTACAATATATATTGTCAAGTAACACAATTCTCTCTGAAGAACATTTCAAACTCTTCATCAATCCCGTAAACATCGATTACACCTATGTATAGCCTTTCAAAGATTTTAATACAAAAGCACTTACACCGCAAATAACGTCTCTTTTTCACAAAGTTTTCGCCAAAGTTTTCGCCAAAGACTCACCTAGATGGCTCCTATTCATCAAACGATCCTTTATCTCAAACCCCAAACCTCTCTCATTCATTATCGCTTGACGAATCCGGATTAGCCAACACCAATTGCGGCTTTTCCTCGCCCTCATCATCATCATCATAGTCCAACTCCTCGCCTATCTTACCATTATACTCACCCTCATATTCAGCCTCCTCGTCGTACCTGTAGCCCTGGTGCTGATAGTATGCATCCACCTGCCCATGGCCTACACTATTCAAAGACTCTCCAAAAGAGGCGCCGCTGGCACGCCGCGATTTGTTGTTGTTGCTGCTGCCGCCGTTGGTACCTGTTTCGCGAGCTGAAAGTGTGCTTGAACGTGTAAGCGAATTAACATTAGAGGCATTGCCGGAAGTGACTTCTTCGGATCTGCTGGCTATGCTGGATGCGCCAAAGCCGCCAGCAATGGGCGTAGAGGTCAAAGGCGTGGGTGCTGCGTTTGTGGTGTTGATCGTAGTTGCTATTGACGGAGTCTTGTTCTGAAGCGTGCTGGAACGACCCAATGAGCCAAAACGGTTCGTGTCGCCCACCTCGTCAATCTCGGCAGCGAGAAGACGTGGTTGCAAGTGTCCGTGTTTCAATTCGACACCACTGGAACGTTTGGAACGTGCTGTAAGACCACTGCGTGCAAATCGCGCATTGCTGTTCGTATACGACTGAAGAGACATGACCTTGGAGTCCAAAGGCAGAATGCCGAGCGGAAGCTTCCATTTCCCGGGCCCGGCCTCGTTGTATGAAGTTCCAGCGCTTTTACGGATGAATGTCACATAGTTAGACCGGTCTCCTTCGCCTGGACGAAGCGAAAGCAGCCGTTTGATCGTGGCTAAGTTTACGTGGCGACTGGAAGTGCTTGTTATCGAGCTGGTGGAAGAAACACGTGTATGTGATTTCCGCATTGAGTTTGACATCATGAGCTGTGAAGATCCCACGGTTTCGCTGAAAGAATGCTGCAGATTGTGCCACGCGGACAGCAGCATCAGTTTGTGGCTGTGCCCACGGCGCAGCTGTGTTTCGAGGGTCGTGGACTCGAGGGCGGAGGGGCTAAATTCTAAATACGTGGGAGATTCCAATTGGGAGGCTGGACCTACGAAATTGGCCGCAGCACTTCTAGTTGCAAATGTTGACGTAGCGAAGTGATTGAGACTCTCAGAGAAGCTATCGGCAGGCAGTTCTAAACACTGGCTGCTAAATGAGTCGGCAGCATATAAACTATCAAGATGACGAGCCAGATCGATACGCGAATTTGGCGTCTGTGGACCATTTTCATCAACGCCTTTGACATCGATCTGATCGCTTCTACCTGGTGTTGAGCTTCGTACAGAGAACATTTGTGGAGTTACATTTGCAGAATGGGTGTTGTCGTCTCCGCAATGGCTTTTCAAGCCCAGAGACAGCGGTGAACGCTCAATATCAAATGAGGAAGTATAATGCTCTCCCGATTGTGTTTCTAGAAACAACCGGGGCCGATCGTATTCGTTTATGGCTACTAGAGGCAGTGATCGATTATGGTAGTCAATATCTGAATAGGCTGGGTCAAGCAGAGGCGGAAGACCATCGAAAGGACTTCTCAAATTTTCGCTGATGGGCGTGGAATAGTTTGAAGATGAATTCCGGGGCATTGTTGGCATGTCTATTGTGTTTTGTTGCAGGTCAAAACTTCCCTTGTTTAGCGAGTGCAATCCGTCCTCAAACCGACTAGGAACAAGCCCAGAATCTTCTAGATGGGTAGAGAAGTACAGTGGAGAGCCTGAAGCTTTACGAAGGCCCACAGAATCAACATGCAAGGGAGATGTGGGTTCCTCCAGAACACTAGACACAAACAGGTGCGAATGCGGCACAGAAATGCCAACAGACGAAGCCATAATCTCATCAAGTTCATTTCCCACCATATTCTTCATTTCTGCGAACGCATCTCGCGGCAGTTTGGAGCCCTTTGATTGTGGAGATGAATTGACCGAAACATGGCTAAATTCGTCAGCCGGAGGCGGTTTCCGGGTCAACCGAGATGGCGAAAGCTGAGAAGAGAGTGATGTAGTGTCTAAAGAGTCCCTGATCCGGGGCGAAATGGCATTGGGAAGCGGTGAAGTGGCTTTCTTAGAAGGTGTCGCTGGAGCAGCCGATTCAATGTTCCTGCTGCTATTTAATTGGTTAAGAAGCTTTGGAGCCGATAAAGGCGATATATTGCGCTTCCCCAAGTCGGATTCGCGGCCGATTACCACCGTTTTTCGTTCAATTGGTGTATCTGGAGGATTGAATATTTGCGATAGCCGCGTCCCAAGCAGGCGCGATGCTTTTTTCTCTGCTGTCATTGGACGGCTGGGCAAAGGTCAAGATGAAGGAATGAGTTAAAAAATCCGCTGTTGGATATGGAATTTGAAAGTAAAGTTGACGACCTGGTAGTGGTAGAATACATAGTTATTTGTAGGATGGTCACGTGATCAAAATATGGGGAAATCACAGATTTGAGATATTTTAACAAGAGCCAAAAAAAAAAATATTGTGAAAATTTAAGGAAAGGATTTGATTGGTATGAGAAGAACAAGGCTGTGTTTTTGATGGTTTTTGAAGTGTTTTGGATGACAGGTAAGTGCCGAAAAAAATACTTAGATCTAAATCACAGCTCCCCGTGATGATGGCAGGAGGAGAAGCTTGTGGATTGTACCGGAAAGGTTAATTTACTCGCAATAATTCAAATGGGGCATTGAACGAAAACGGTGGGGAGTGACCAAATGGGAGGAGCTTTACGAAGATTTCGAAGGAAATGACTTCCGAGTTAGCGAGGAATTCATGTACGAATCATCTTATTTAATTACATACAACAATCTTGAAGTTTTAATTGGTTTTCATATAAAGTCTTAGCAATTTGTGTGGCAGAGACATGAAATTCTCTGACGCTGAGAAGTAGTATAGAGAAATTCGCTTTGGAACATGAAAAAATTCGTCCATGCAACTCAGAGCAAATACAACAGACAACGTGATTATTTACAAACTACTCTTCTTTTCGAGTCCGACAGTTTACGTCATACCCTTTCTTTAGAATCATGCATTTCAACTTAAGCAGTCTAGCCCACCTACAAATACTGTCCATGCATTCACGCGTCTGCACCAAATAGCTCACTTGACAGACCATCTTTGCAGAAACAATGGAGCTTTCGTCACGAACGCAGGGACCCTATATAGTGCACGCTTTCAAAAGTGATGTTTACAGCCGCACGGTGTACCTCACAGAGAAACATGCAACGATGACCGAAGCATGTCCACAACAATACCTCCTAACTGTACCATCAAAACGGCATCATTTCCTCATACCAAAATGAAAATGTCTCAGTTCTCAGTTTGATGCGGGACGTGGAACATTTTTGGGAAATACGATGAAAGCGTAACGGCTTGCCAAGTGACGCAACCTTAAACTCAACGTTTTGACAATGTTCTTGACCGCTGCAAGTTGTCAACATCGGTGCATTGGTCGAACCCAACTTGAATGTTACGTCTAATTTGAGCCCTGGACAATACTGCATTCCATATACCCGCCAAACATATCGAATACATGACCATGACTGAAAACGGTGCGGGCCCCTTTAGGATGCATGATGCAAAGCGGCTATTCAAAAAGGTATCTTTGGCTCTCTATTAGGCTCAACACACAATATTTGGTAAAGTTGTGCAATCCGCCCCCCGAATCGGGATGCGGCAAGCGTGGTTTATGTTTAGAATAGCCGCAAAGAGTATGTGATGATGAAAAGAAAATTGCATTACTACGGAATGTAAGGACCTAGACTTGGCGATGTAACCTTTTTTTTGGGGGAAATGGGGCAATAATGACCGGGGTTTTGCATTTAAGAAAATAACCTTATTGAAAAATTTAACAAATCTCCCATTGAAATCAAGTTTGCTCAATTTAAGGTTATCTGGATTTAGTTTGTTTATCAGTAAGCGTCGTATGTATAAACAAAAACCTAGGCCATTCATGCACATGTGCTGAAATCTGTAATGCATGGCATGAAACCCAAAATAGCAGCCTTCTGTGCGCATACACGTCTTTTCGCTTACCCTCTCTTGCTGCTCAACCTGTTTCTTTGCATTTACGAACCATATGCATATACGGAACCATTGCATATGCGTGCTAGTCAAAAACAGTTGGATTTGACTCGATTAGGACGACAAACCTCCAGCAAATGCATGCAAGAATCGCACAATTGGTCCAAGCAGTCATTCTTCTAGTTTTTATGATGTTGACAGATCCGAATTGAGTGCGTTTCCGGGGACAATACTTTTTTGCACATGAGGGGGTCATTCTTGCAAAAGGCCGATGGAATGGCGCTTTTCTGCTTTTAGTTTTAGAATTGCGATTTACGGGCGCTTGCCATGGATTTGTAACTTGTAAATAAGAAGACCTCTTTTAACGGGTGAACGACGAATCGAGTAAAGTCCCCGTTATATTGCCCCTTGCACATTTTCTGTTAGGGTTTAAGTCTAAAAAAAGTAACGTAAATTCGCAAAAGAACCCTTGACGCTTGACGAAGAAGCAATTGTGAACATTGGTATAGAGACAGAATATGTAACCAAGGGAAAGGGAGGGTGGGCTGATGAAGCAGAGAGGGTAATAATTGTGAAATGATTTACTTCAATTGAAGCGAGTTTGTGTTATGATAGGTTTTGACAAATTGACATCTCATTGTTCATTAACTTGAGGTATTATATATAAGGATACAGAGGTCCACAAATGCCATTGTTTTCAGGTAAAGTTGTGTAGCTAAACTTGAAAATTAAGCAGTCTGTTTTGCAAGATTGTTTATCATCGAGTTTGTCGAATTACACCTTAAAATGGACTTCACATTTATGCGCATCGACTACTTTTGAAAACCACCTATAATTGCCCCTCAATTGCAAACCACGAACAGAAAACCTGAGCAGCATTCAGAATTGCAATTTAGGCTGTTCACTCCATTTTCTCATCTTCGGATTACTTTTACCGGGCTTAAGGCCGAAGGATGCACAACAACGTTTTGAAAAGACCCCTCAAGGTAGAAAAGGGTAAGAGGGATGCTGAAGTTGGCAAGAATAGACGGGTGAGTTAATTTTTATGCTCGTTGTGCTATGAGATGCAATAGTAAGAAAAGGCTAGCTGAGTTTCTATGGCCAAAGTTTTGTAAGATTATTTAGTACCAAGTACCAGGGGCGGCCCTCACTACTCCTAAGAAGAAGTACTACACTGACAAAAAATGAATCTTCAAGAATTAAAATGAGAATTGATCAATCGATATTACCACTCCAGTCAAAATATATTTCTTTTGTCTAACCCCTCTTACCCATTCATTGATATCACACCCGTGCACCAACACAATTACATGCTGAAAAATTGTGTGGAGGAGAACCTTCCTTTCTCACCTCCAATTACATCAAAATGTCCAACAAAGGTATGCATTTTATTTCAAAAGTCACCAAAGGCCCAATGGAATTTTTTCCAAAAGGTCAAAACCCGTAAACCACTAACAAATCCAGAAGTGACGGCTCCGGAAACGACTGAAAACCCGCTTGTGGTTGAAAAGTATAAGATCGCCGGCAGAATCGCCAACAAGGCGCTTGCAGCTGTTCGTGCAGCTTCAATTGAAGGGGCCAAGCTCTTTGACTTATGTCAATTAGGAGACAAGATCATTGTGGATGAGCTTCGGTCGGCAGCTAGTGCCAAAATCTCCAAAGGAATCGCATTTCCTACGTGTGTAAATCCAGGCAGTATTCCTGCCCATTTGTCGCCTGTAAGTGCCGAGGATGAGTCAAACTTGACCTTGGCTCAAGGCGATGTAGTAAATGTCATGTTGGGAGCACAGGTGGATGGTTATCCAGCCGTTGTAGCAGAGACTTTTGTTATTGGAGAATCCGAGGAAACACCCATTACCGGCCCCAAAGCTGACTTATTGCATGCTGCTTGGAACGCCAGTGAGGCTGCTATTCGTACTTTGCAGCAAAAGGGTAAGAAATCCGGCCATGTAACGGCCATTGTAGACAAGGTGGCTGCAGATTTCGGAACTACCGCTGTTCAATCGATGATGTCACATAATCACGAAAAGAACGTTCTTTATGGTCCAAAAGAGATCATCTTGAATCCAGCTAAGGAGCACAAGAACCAGACCGAGTCTCACGACTTTTCTCAATATGACGTTTGGGGATTGGACATTTTGGTGTCAACCTCCGAAGATGGAAAGGTCACCAACTCCAAACACAAGACCACGTTGTTCAAGTTGACGGGTAACAGTTACGCGTTGAGATTAAAGTCTTCGCATTTGGCATTGAAGGAGTTTAAGGACAAGGTTAAGGGTCCATTCCCAGCCAACATTCGTCAGTTTGACGACCCAAGAAAGGTGCGTGTGGGACTCATAGAGTGTACTAATCACCAGGTTGTGTTGCCTTACGACGTTATGGAGGGTAAACCCCAGGACTCCATCGCTCAGTTTTTCACCACTGTGACTATTGGTCCTAAGGGTTTGGTGAAGTACACGAGCCCTACTTTCAATGAGAAATTGTACAAGACCGATAAGAAGGTTGAGGATGCCGAGATTGCTGCGCTTATTGCCACTCCTTTACCGGAAACGCAGAAGAAGAAGAAGAAGCCAGCCAAGAAGAGTGCTTAAGAAGGAATGGTTTGAAAGGCTCAATATGTATAAGGACAAACTACCAAGTGAATATGTAACAGCTAATGTATACATTTTACGGTCAAACGCCGCAAATAAGGAGTCTTGGAGGAAGTTGTATAAATTTGAATTTGTGGGAGAAAAGACGGTACAGAAGATGGGAAGCAAAGTTCATTTTTTTAAAAGGAGAATTAAAGACGTTTAAATGAAAGAAACGTCTTTTAGCTCCATTTCAGATCTTGTTCAGATGTTTTCCCTGGATAATTTCTCTGAATCTTATACCATGGCTTTAAACGTCCATATATTTTCACTAAAACTCTTCCAAATTGAACGAGATTAGTCTCAAATGAAAGCCAAAAATTTATTGTATTAATTGATTTCTCTTTACACCCAAAAGGGCAGCTGTTCTCGCCATGCCACTCTCTTTTCATTCCGTTTTCTCAACCACCAAACTCAACCAGCATTCTAACATCACACAATCGTATTTCACAACCGAAAAAAATTCCCTTCCGAATTCGAAAATATACCGCGCTTCTTCGCACCGTTCCGACCTTTGCCGCGTTTTCTGTTCCCACCCAGCTAGGGATCTTGTCGCGATTCCCATTCTCTTCTTTCAAAACTACTAACGTGCCCACTATTCCTTCACAAAACGGCACGAACTGGCCGTTTAACGAGTGAAAAAAGACAAAACAGACGGTTCACAGTTTCGAAAACAACAGCATTGCTTATTTTTTGGTATCTGGTCAGGGCTCGCAACGATACTGATCCGATTCGACTCCTGTGATCCACCTCCTAACTACAACGGAACCAAGGCTTCTAATCCGAACAAAAGAGTACATTTCAATCAAATAATCTGAGCGCATACCTAATTTTTGCTTTTTCAAAACGCTCATCGTTCAAATTCCTTCTGTATCGTATCTTCACAAGTCATGAAACGTAAGGCCGCCAACGCCGCCTTGGGCAGTAGTCCCGTGATCCGCGAGCGTTCAGCACGCATTGCAAACATGGAGAACGCGTTACTGCAGCCACCCAGCTTACAACCCAGCCTGTCGGATGCAGAAAGCGCCAACAACACATCGGGCTTTGTAGAACCAGAGCTTGCACCGCCGCAGCCGGGATATTCCGGGTATGCACTCGAGAGCTTGCCTGCGGTTAAACAGAAACGCACTTGGCGCAAAAACAAACTGGCGCCGGGGTCTAGGCTGTCGCCGGAAGCTGACCCGAGTGTAATCGAAAAACGAGAGTTCATGTACCGCGAAAACTTGCAGACGCCCGAACTGGACCGGCTCACAGGGTTATCCGAGTTGCGGCTGCCACTGAAGAGCATCTTGCCGGCCCCTATACTGAGAAAACGGGCATTAACAGATTCCGACAACAGTAGACACGAAACTGAGCTGGGCGCACCCGTAAAACGCGAGAAACTCATCCTTCTGCTCCCGCTGACGCCCAGGCAACGGTTGCCACCGCTGCAGACCACGCCTTCGTCGCGAGCGTCCCGCAAAATCAAGATTATATCACCAAAAAGGCTTCCGCTGCTTCTAGTAGCTCCTTCGTCTGCACCACCAAGCGATTCTGACGGCGCCAACAACAATGAAGACTTTTGTTCCACGTGCGGTGGCACAGGAATATTTATTTGCTGTGATCTGTGTCCGAAATCATTTCATTTGCTCTGTTGTTCGCCGCCTCTCTTAAAAGTTCCCGAGGAAGACGATTGGAACTGCCAAGAGTGTCGTGCAGCACGCGGTATTGATCCTAAGCCCATGTGGAATGATATTGGCGTGTTTGGCCTCCTTTTAAACGAACTCCACGGCTCAAATCCTACTGAATTCAGTCTACCAAGGGGGCTCAAAGAGTCGACGTTTGTTAACGTCTATCTGGGCGATGATAGCCAGTACATGGACCTGCTGCTTAAGGAAGAGTCCCCAGTTCGTGGAGGTACCCGAAATGGTGGTGGAAGCAGTGCTGGAACGGGAAATGGTGGGCAATTACCTGGCTTCAACAAAAACCAGGACTTAGACGTCGAGTCGCTCTACGATAAGAACGGAATGCCGCATTTGTGTCACAAATGTGGGCTTCTGGGCCTAAATCGACGCACATTGATCTTCTGTGACTACTGTCCGCTTGTGTGGCACCTCGATTGTTTGCGCACACCAATGTGTGTTCCCAAGACTTTGGGGCTTAAGTGGCGGTGCCCCAACCACGTAGAGTCGCTTCTACCCACTTATTGGCTGGAGCGCCGGAGTTTCAAGGATCTGTTAGTCGTCGATAGTGGAGCGCAGACAAACTTCTTGCGATATTTACTGGCGTCGAATTTCTTGATCAAGTTCAACGATCAGCCGTACTTGAGCGACAAATATGCACCGCTGTTGGCAGATTATCTACATTTTCAAAACGAGGATTTTATTCTGAATCTGAGTGGGTATATCGATAAGTGGAAGGAGGAGGCGAAGAATGGATTTCGCAACAGTATAAGTAGCGATTTGGCGAATGGCAGTAACAATGCCAATAATGCCAATAGTAGCAGTGGTAGTGGTGGCAATAGCGATGACTTGGCCGAAGAACTCGATCCCAACTTCAAAAGACCACCATTCCTCAAATCCTACGGCGTACATGAGGGTGTAGTGGCGCGCAGCTCTCCGCAGCTTGCTCGTGTTCTTGTTGTGACCAACGGAGATGATCGAAAACTGAGCACGTTCGTGTATCGAGTTCCTGAAAAGCAGATTGTGTTGGACTTTGTGAAAAAGAGTCGGCGCGACATCTTGGGCGAGTTGCAGCAGTATGAGGCACGGGCGACGGCGGAGCAAGAGGCTGATGAAACAGTGGTGGCTCTGTTGCTTGGCCTCCGTGAGCCCAGGGTGAAGGTGGAAGGGAAGAAGTCTCTGTTATTGGGAATCGAAGGAACTAGAATCGTGGAGATGGAGGAAACTGATGAGAGAGAAGAAGAAGTAGAAGAGAAGAAGAAGGAAAAGAACAAAAAAGGAATGGAGGCTGAAAAGATAGAGGACGACAAAGCCGTTCTTGAAAAACAAGAGGTGGAAGGTTCACAAAAGGCAAGAGAGCCTGGAAATTACGAGGAATACGAGGAGTTCGCAGAAAACGAGGAGAAAGCTGAATTGGCTTTTCTTAGACGTCTTGTTGCATCTGTCGGAAAGGAAAAGGTGCTTGGGCTCGTATCAGCCATTTGAGCATTATAGGGCTTGAATCTACATTTTTCTCCAGAACCGATCATTACTATATACATTAAATCTACGCATTTTACATTGTAACAGACTTAGCCGAGGGTCAATTCATCTCCAGTTCTTTAGGTGTGTGGAATTTCCTGGTTCCCCATAGTCAACTATAGATGTTACACCAATCAATGGCAGTACCGCCAAACTTCAAGTAGTTTTGTAGATTCAAACTTTACAAAACTGAGCTTATAACTTGATATCCACTCTAAATGTTGCCCTCCTTATTCTGTCTTCAAACTATTCTTGTACCGCTTCATAACTGGAATTTCTTCCTCTGGAACCAGCGAGGCGCCAGTGCTCTCAACCACCTCCCGAAGAATTTGTTCGTGGTCCTTATTGAGGCATGCGATCTTGGTCACGGCACCATCTTGCTGGTGTAGTCTGACTTCTACAGGAATAGTATTAAAGTCTTCCCGTTTCGTTGGTCGAACACGAGTCACCACGAAATCAACGTTATCGTTGTGAAATTTCAACGTTGGCAAGTTGAGTTTCCAAAATTTCTTGAGTCCTGCTGCGTGACCCATAACGTTTTTACTATAAATTACAACTTCAAGTTTCTTGAGTGAGGGCCCAAAACGGAACGCTGTGGCCGGGCTACCGGCGATGAGGTTAAGACGCGTGATTTGCCTTAAGAGTTTGTTGTTGCGCGGCAATGCTTGGACGAGTTCCTTGATCATGTCGGATTTTGTTGAAGAAAAGACGTTAGAGGTTTGGTTGAAGTGCGTTTGAGGTGAAGAGGGAGGTACTACATATAGGACGATTTTTTTTCAGATTGACCTGTGGTAAGAAATGGAAGGAAAGGAGGGGGTTTGGAGGGGAAAGAAGGGTGGAAATGATTTTGGAGGTTATATTTTGGTATGGAGTAATTTTTTTGTGGTGGAATTTGGTTGATTGGGGTGGGTTTGTTTTGGTGGGAAACGGTCAGAAAATGAGTGATTAGGAAGTTTACAGCGCCAGGCCAATTTGGGCCGACTTGGCATTAAGAAAGAATTGGAATTTTCCTTTGAACAGAAATGATCTACGGATGCTGGGGGACGATTGGGTTTTGTATCTTTAATGGATATTCTCATCCAATGTCTTTTCTATTTGAAACAACTCAAAGCCTAAGATGATATAGTTGAAATATGATAATTGCTTGCCTTAACTGCTGCAAATATTAGGACTTTTTCAAAGAATTTGAATGGCTTATGAACCAAAGAACTTCTTTGTAGCTGTCCAAAAGAAGAGATCTTCTCGAGCCATGTTGCGATTGAATTTCGGTTTTGTAAACCGTATCATTCAACTGGGATATTGACATAAGGAACACTTTTCGTTCTTCAATCTTGTATTTGATGTGTTTCTGAGTTCTCATTAATGAAATGTGAAACTCTGGCTAACATATCTGACTAAAATAGCTCATACAACTTCAACAATAGTTTGACTTGAAGATTCCATCCTTAAGTCTAGTAAATCTTCATATTACGTGCTTTGAAATCTCAATTTCTATTTAATTGGAGTTCATCACCAAGTCAAATAGAACAAGGAAGCTAAAATCAGTATCACCAAATCAATTTTAGCAAATCAGGATCCGAATTGATCCAAAACTTTTCTAGAATTGTATTTTTGAGCAATGCACCCTTCATTCAACCAGATACTACCAAAACTTACAAAACCATGACTCAATGGAACCTCTTCCGACAGAAAATAAAAGTCAAACATTCCCAATGCTAGCAAGGTGCGAAGATTACCTTCCTTATCGTTCAACTTTTCTTTATTAACCACTTCACCTTGCTTAACATTGTATGATTTTCTAAACTAGAAAAACACCTAAGACAGCATCCTTCTTCACTTCTTAGCTCGCAAATTTGATATCAAGGATACAGAATCGCGACCGCCGGCGAAAGCAAAACCATCTAAAACTTCATTTCTATTCATCAATTTCTTATACTAATCAGCCCTAAACATAGATCCCTTGAAATCAAAGAGGAGTCGGGTATTGCCGAAAGCTCGGCTAGCCGTTCCAGCGTATGCCCCTAACAATCATTTTCATAGAATGCCTCTTCTTCTTCCTTTGCCATTACATCTTCTTTAGGATCTTTAACGCATGGAAAAGCGAAAGTGTTCCTAACCTCAACTTTTCAAATTTGGATGCGCTTGACACCGCCAGCCGTCATCGTGTAAAAAAAGATCTCCGTGATTTGAGTTGTTCTTAGTAAATTAAATTAAAACCTGCAGATAATCAACCGTTTCAATAAATTGCAACGTTCCATCCTGCAGATAATACAACGGCTTCCATGTGGCACATATTCCATTCAATTCCGCTTCCTCAATTCCGCAAGATTTGGATGACAAAACCCGATGAAAAGAAGTACAGGCAACAGATAAATATTTTCTGCCAATAGGGGAGAAAGATTTCATTCATCAGGGCTCATAATTAAACCTTTTTCAACCCCTATTTATCCTAGTTATGAGCACTTTCCACGATTCCACCGTGCTCTCAATACACCCACATGCAGGAACGATTTATATACGCGGTGGACTGAGACGCACAGACTGCAGGTAAACTATAGCTTTACAAATTTTCTTTATAAACCGGAGTGCGCATCACGTGATATACCCTTAATTAATTCCTTGGTCCACGAGGACCTCTTCACCACACTTACAACGTCCAGCAACAGATTATTTAACGGTTTTCAAAGGTTCTATAACCGTTCCATTTCTTTGAGTTCGAGGTCGTGCTGCCACCGTGACCAGTGCTCGTAACCAACTCTTTGCCGCATATATAAAAGGACCCCGTTCTTCCTCTGATTTCCCCAATTCTCCTTTGGGTGATCCACCTCCCCAAACACCAACCACAAAACCCTATGCCACAGCAAAACGTAGCATAACCGAAAAGTCTCCTTTGTAGTTAAGAGCCTTGTTCTTCTTTTGAACGAATCATATTCGTGGACGGCTTCTAACTGTTTACTCCGATCGTCTCGTACAGATTTGTAAGCAGACTTGTCTTTAAGTATCCCACTTAGACAAAAGAAAAGAAAGAAAAAAAAGAAATAGGGCTTGCTTTTTTTCAACTGTATTTCCACATTCGCTCATTATTGCAGCGAATAAGACGTTGAATCTGTGTCTTTACCCCGATCTTTAGTCATTACAGTCTACATCCTTAAAGAACGTTCTATCCCAAAAGGCGTTCACAAATTATCGTACTATTAAACTAGAGAGAGGCCAAACACCCTGCCGTTGGGTCTAGAAACGTTCAACACTTTCTACTTCCCTTCTCCTAGTGCTCTTTCGTTGTATAATCCCAATCCCATACATTCACCACATATGGCCTCGCACACATGTCTCAAATGACCGTGCTCTTGTCTCCGTCATCTCTGTCGCCTCGAAATATGTCTCCCGAGCGTTCCGTTAAGCTCCGAGCGTCGCCACTGGTGCTGCCAGTAGCTACTTCTGGTCCTAGGTCGCCCAAAGAGTCCCAGGAGTGGCGAACGCCTCGAAATCCGGAAGGATTCGCAGATATTCACAACTTCAAGCATGAAGACCCCTATTTGGCGCAATATGTCAAGCTGCCGAATGCTGATCTGCAGCAGTTGTTCTTTCTGTTTCTACAGAAACAAATAGGCACCCAAGGCCTCGAATTCTATCAGCCATACCTCAAACAGCATGGAAACTCGCTATCACCCGAACCAGCACGTGTCCACAAAGCAGACTCGCCACTAAAACACCACGTAGTTCTGCGAGATTCATTTGAAGAAAGTAATGACCCCACAACTGCACCATTGGACACGTCCACAGATGTTATACCCATGGAGATTGTAGAAAGTACCCAAGAGCTGCCTGTGGTGAGTCGCCGTAGGTCACGGCCAGTTGCAGAGCTGCCACTGGCCAGCGTCAAAAAACTACATCCACAGGTGGAGGTACAGACGCTTCTGCGCGAGTTCAAGGAGTGTCCGACGCCCGTACTCGTAAAGCTTATTACGCGAATGCTTCAGTCACTCATAAACTTAAACGATCGCAACGTTCCAGCGGCAATATCTAATCCTATGGCGGTCTCCGATAAACCGGCAGGAGAAGTGAGTCCGGACCGTAAAAACAAGCTCTTGACCCGTTACCACTCGCGTACACCACCAGCAATCTCCATCGACACGTATATCTCACGTTTGGTAAAGTTCAACAACTTCACACAGGCTAACTTATTGCTGACCATCTACTATATCGATCTTCTCTCGCATAACTTTCAGCCATACTTTACGTTGAACTCATGGACTGTGCACCGGTTTCTCTTGGTAGCCACGATGCTCGCGCAAAAGGCTTTGGAAGATTTTTTCTATACCAACGACCACTACGCCAAAGTGGGCGGTGTGGCGCTAACAGAACTCAACTGCTTAGAGCTCGATTTCCTCAACCGTGTGAACTGGCGCGTGGTGCCAGCCAAGCAATTGAACGGGGGGCGCACGTCGATCCAGCACTCGAAAGAGGTGTTGGACATGTATTATTGGCAGTTGATTACGCTTATGGGAAAGAACGTCACGGAACAGAACAACGTGGTGTATGTGTTTGAGGAGCTGCAGCCACAGAGCCGTCTATAGAAGGAAGTTGTGCAGGCATAGTTGATCAGTTTTTGTTGCTAGTGGAACAATGCCTCCAATCTATAGTCTGTGCCGGTGTAAACCCCTTGTGGCATCCTCCTTCAATTCGTTTGTTTCGTGGAATTTACGTTTTATTCCCCTGCATTCCTAACGGGACTTTTATTTCTAAAATGGGCGCTGCCCTGGTTTATTTAATGTTTGAACACCCAAAGGGTATTATATAATTGGGATTAGTCAATAAAAAGAATGAGGTGAAGGATAAAAGATGAGAGCAAGAAAAGAGGAAGTTGATTTATGATTACTTTTGAGTATATGGATTCGGTTTGGTGAAGTTGCATTGTCATAATAAGTTGATTCTATGCTTAAAGATACAGGGCGGCTTATCATGTATGGATTAAAGATTGAGTTGTCAGGTCAATGGCCTGGTTTTGCTGCAAACTTCGTCTATATAAACATCTTTAAGTATAGCTTAATAGAGTGAATAAGTTGAATGGAAGGGAAGATTATGCAAAATTACTTTCTAAAAGGTGTGAGCCAAAGGATTTCAATCCAATAACTTTTCTCATCAAATTGTTTCTCCTGTCGTTTTTTCATAGCTGATTTTCATTGGTGGATAATTGCGAAACGGAGCGAAGTTTGACTATAAAAAAACCATAATGCACCCATGTCTCTTCGTTCTATATTCCAAGCTCTTTCATCCCTCATCCTTCCTCTACATTGCATAAAACATATGTCAATAACTATAAACTATAAATCAGGCGAGAGAAGGAAATCATCAGGTTCGTATCTCTCCCATTCCGTGCATCGCAGCGTCCAACACCTCGTGCATTAAAGCGATACTGCTTACATTGCTAAACGTCTTATGGTTTAATCAATTCAAACAGACAACATAAACTGCGGTCTACGCTCATCACAGCGCCGAAGTTGTTGAACTCGCCACAATAATTGGGTGCTGAAAACACCGTTACGAGCTTTCGCTTGTTGAAGAACTGGTATCCGTCTTCGACGACCATGTGGCCACGCACAATCAAGTCCATATTGAAAGTTGCCAAAAAGTGATCTACGTGCTTTTTTCCAAAGCAGTAAGAGACACCACGGTCGTTTTTGGGCCACACATGTGGCAGAAACAGCCGAACCAGAGGATCTGGGTCCGACCAAAGAAGATCGGCCAACAATCCTCGATCTGGAATATCTGTGGGTCTCTGGATCTGTTGGATCTGTTTGAGCGATGTGAGTTCAGGCGAAAGACCGCCATGAATACAAAAGATCTTGTCGTTGATTGTGGCTGCAATTGGCAAAGTGTTGAAGACGTCAATAAAGCTTTTCCACAACCGGTGACTACCAGACGACAGCGGCAAGCGGCGCTTACACTCATCGTAGAATCCGTAGATCTTGGTGATGTTGGCGGACTCATGGTTTCCACGCAACATGAAGAAGTTCTCAGGGTACTTGATTTTAAAACATAAAAGCAATAGGATCAGTTCTAACGATTTGTAACCACGATCGACGTAATCACCTAGGAAAAGGTAGTTCGTGTGTGGCGGGAATCCGCATGAGTTAAAGATGCGAATAAGGTCGTGGTATTGTCCGTGGATATCGCCTACAATCTTTACTGGAGGCGAAAGTTGTAGAAGCGTTGGTTGTTCCATGAAAATCGATCTCAGTCGAGCCAAAATCAGCTTGATTTCTGGTGTAGTGACAGGCAATTTATCTTTGGACTTGCGGTCCTTGTACTTGAGCAGAACACCACGCTTTCCTGCTGTAACTAAACGGGAAATCACGTCATCCAAATCAAAATCCAACTTGACAGTCAGAGAAGTGGGCGGTGACGACGAGAGCGGCGAAGCAGACAGAAGAGACGACGGAGAGGCCGCCCCGCTGCTTTTTGTGTAAATTGCAGACGGTTTACGGCCTGTCTTAGTGCTAATTGGCTTCAAATGCGTCTGCGCTACAGCTTGTGCTACAGAAGACGAACGGAGCCTTGAAAAAGAAGGCTCAGGTGTCAGCTCACATACTGCTTCCACGATTGGGGCCAAATTGGAATCCAGAGAGGATACAGCGGGCTGGGCCAGCTGTTTCGTGGCAGTAGGCAGATTGTTGAACAGATACATTGACAGCACCGAACTCTCATCCTTTTCGGAGTGAGTAAATACGGGCAGTACCGAGAAGCCATCGCTACGTTGCAGGTCGAGTGACAGGGCCAAATCGGGCTCAGTGGAGTTGGTATTGGATGTTGAGTTCGAAACCCGGCGGTCTGTGAGCACCAACTGCGCCATGGCGGCATCAATTTGCATCGTATAATCATCAGCCATTGTGTACTCTGATTGACCACGACTAGAAGCTCTGGCGGCCTTTTTCATGGCTGTTCTTGCAGCATCTATAGTGGGGATCGCCCTGGGGCTGGAAGCTGGTGAAATCGATTCCGGTTTTGAGAATTCAGAACGACCATCGTTGACTACAATTCCTGGATTGTCAAAAGAGAAATGCGAGAAGGAATTTGGGGCTAGCGAGGAGGAATGGGTAGAGGAAAAGGGGGGCGGGGGAGTTTGGGAATAATTGTGGCTACCGTTTCCGGTAGGCCTAGATAGCGCCGATAGATTCGGCTCCTCAGCCTCGACATCGCTGGTTGCGAGTGCTTGGCCGGCTCCTGAATTGGCTACGTTGGAGGTATTCGGTAGAGGATCATTCTTGGATGGGCTGTTCCCCATGCTTCAGATCGATGGCCTAGACGGTTGTATGAATGGACCGGAGAGAAGTTGGCGGTGAGCAGAAGAAACTAACTTTAAGTTAGGAGAAGGAGGGATAGTTTTGACGTCAAAATACGAAGATTTACGAGACGGGTCCAGATGCTTAAATGAATGGCAAACGGTTACGAACCTCGTATCTATGTGGAACTTGACAGATGGTTAGGAGCACTGGGGCGCGGGGTGTGTAAGAAGCGATGCGTTTGGTGGTTGTTCTGAATCAAAAGAGCAGGGTGTCAACAGATGCCGACGGTTGGAGATCTTTTTTTGCGCCTCGATCTGAAGGGGCGTGCGCTCACCAAAACTGTATCGTGTGCAAATAAACGATAGAGAGAGAGACGAGAATTGAGCGAAAATTGGTAGAAATTTGACGGATAATAACAAGGGAGAGGAAGTAGGATTTCGGATTGTTTTGGTCTTTTTTCCGGAGGATTTTGGAGCGATATTCGTAGACCGCCGGGGGTTTTCTCAGAATTGAAAAAAGAGAGGTAATTGGGGATGAGGAGGTAGATAGTGATGAAAAAAAAGGAGGGAATTTGAATGCGGAGAAATATAAATGGATTTGTTGTATCTGATGATTTTTTCCGTACAAGACTTGACGGTTTTATGGAGGAGATTGAGGGTGTAAAATGTAGAGCTATTGAAAAAGAAATCGTGTGAGAGATGGAAAAAAAAAATGGGTTTGAGACATTTATGAGGTTTTAAACGCTATGTACGGAATGACACGGCCATCTTGGTTGGAGTGAGTGGATAGTACTTATTCAAAAATTAGTAAAGAATGAAGAGGTAATGAATAAAGAGTGAGGACTTGAAGCAGGCAATGTGAGACAATTCGTAATACAGAAGAACCAGAAGTCGCTAGGAGAGGCAGTGTTGGCAAACATCATCAGCACCTTCATCTTCAGAGCCATTCAACTATCAATATAACCATAAAAACGGACGCTTCTTCTTCTTCTTCTTCTTCTTCTTCTTCTTCTTCTTCTTCTTCTTCTTCTTCTTCTTCTTCTTCTTCTTCTTCTTCTTCTTCTTCTTCTTCTTTCTTTCTTTCTTTCTTTTCTCCTCCTACATCACCTTCATTCAATCTTTATTCCTAAACACTACTTTCTCACCTGTGGCTCACCAAATTGCATCCCCTTGAGCGGCGACTTCTCTTCCTCAGCAAATTCCAACAATGTCAGATGAACCGTCGACGCCGTCGCAAGCTCCTTTCCAAAATAAGCTGCACCGAAAAACAATGGCACAAACACCAAATACACTGAAGAGTTGCGAATGTTCCAGTACGCGTGTGTGGGTGGAGGCAGCATGTTGAAGTTATGTTTGTTGGCGAAAGACGAGTTGAAACGGGACAGCGGAGCGGTCAAACGGAACCCGGCCGCACGTGACACTCGTGTAGCGGTGAACATTTTGGATGGTTATGAGGATGTAGAAAAAAAAGTTGGTGTTGGCTTCTTGTTTTATAGGATGTAGTAAAACAGTTCGGGGGTAGTGAAGGTGAATTTTGTGTAGGGAGTAGTCTCATTGGTGGTGTGCAGGCAACTTTTGCAGCCAAAGAATAAAGGATTAAAGGATTTTATGAAAAAGGTGAACGAAATAGGAAGCGGCTTGAAGAAGAAATAAGATGAAAAATCGAGGTAGACTAAAATTGAAGTTTTTTTTTGGGTTTGTTTGCTTTTGGTAGGGAAATTGATGCGGTAGGAGAGTTGAGAGATGAGATAGGTGATAGGATTGGGAGGTAGGACTTGGGAGGTAGGACTTGGGAGGTAATTGATTTGTAGTGAATTTTTTGAGTTTATATGTAATTCATTCAATTGAAGAGTGACAGCTTCTTATAAAGTTTTGTGGTTATGAGCCCTGGGAGTGTGATTGAAGGACAAAACCAAGAAACATGAACGCACTTCTTCTCTTGTTGATGTACTTCTTCTCTTCTCGGAAGGCAGCAAATTTAAAGTGACTCTATATTCTCAATGTTACTGGAAGATGGCATGAGTGCCTCCTTCTCAATTGTTCAAAAAGATCTGGAATTCATGGAACTGGTCGTCTCTCAACTTAGACCGAACTCCAAAAATTAAAGAAATGTCGTAAATGAAATGTTCAAAATTAATCTTTATTATTTGATGGATGCACCAGCAATAGTCTCTTCCAATCTCCATATCGAGTTGAGAAACGTTTATAGGTAGTGAATAGTGTAACTTTTAATGCCTGATCAAACTATCCAATCCGCCCGGGTCCCGTCTTCCCGTCTTCCCGTCTTGCCTTCTTCCTTCCCTTCTTCCCTTCTTCCCTCTATCTCCTTTCAATTTGATCAGATTCATCAACATCAAAGGAAAAAATCCCAATAAACGGCTGAACGTTATCTGGCCGCCCCTCGGGACATCTCCCAACAAATATCAATGAAGGCTCTGTCTCCTCAGCGTCAGCTACAATCTTATTGTCCAGTGTGGTAGGAATTTTAGTAAAATCTATGCGTAGCACTCCATCGTCGGATACCACGACAAAAAGACGATATCGATGACCCGCCATATCAAGTCCATCATTGTAATGAATGTAGCCCTCAGTAGTGCCGGTTATGAGCCCCATCGTAGACCCGAAACCTAAGATATTAGTTCCATTTAGTTTTAAAAAGATACCACTGACACCAAACGGCGAACAATGGACTTCAAACAGGCACTTATTCGCGTACTGGAATGATAGATTGTCTTCCATTTGGATCGAGAAATATAAGGGGGGATTGTTTTGTATTTATATGGATGCTGGCTTTGAGAGTTTTGATCAAAGTCTAGGGCTACGTTGATGTGATAATCGGGGGGTTTGAAGCACTGCCGATGTCGTATAACTCTCGTAGTAGATATTTTATCCTTTGAAGATCGTTCGTAGATCGATAGTTATGCAGGGAGTATGATTTTGAGTCTCGTAAATGCTCGTAAATTAGGCGTAGCAGCGTGGTTGGGACATATCTGGGGAAGAGTCAGGGGTACGATGCAGGGAAACAAAATGATATGAATAATGTAAAAACCGGAATAAAAGAAAGGAACGGTTTTCATTTGGGAAGAAAAAATGGGGTATGTTTCCTATTTGGATGTGTTGGTGGAAACTGGTGAGGTTCTGTTTGGTTTTTGAATTTATGGAAGAATGATCGTTAGGAATGAAGAGAGGTAGTAATGAATAAGAAATATGACAGATACGTAAACGAGAACAATTTATTTGTGTTCTTGCGTAAACGGTTTTGAAGAGGTCTCGAGTTAGAGAAATCGGTGGGATAGAATAGCTGATAAAGGTAAATAGCTGACCGCCGATAGTTGAAGTTGTTAGTTTTACACCAAAGAGCGAACCATGGTCTAACCATAATTGGAAATAAACTTTTTAAAGCATTGTGCGCCCATTTAAATTGATATTCGTGGTTTCTCTAACGCGTTTAGTAGTTTTCCCTATCCTCCATACTTAGACTCCACGATTTCACGACAAAATCCCCCCTAAAATCGTCCAAAAATTCCTTCAAAACTTTTCTTTCAACCCTCCAAAAACAACCCTCCTTCTCTTCCATCATTTCCAATTCTATTCCGGCCAGCGCTCATAACCACATCCAATCAACTATTCTCCCCCATAAGCAACCAGACCCCCTCCCCTCCCCCCTTCCTCCCCCAAAAATACATTCAAAACAATCACCAAAAAAGCCATAATAATCCCCTTCGTTTATTCTCCACCCCTCCTTTTCTCCCTTTCATTCTCCAATTTGAAACCACTAATTCCCATCTGCAGGCTGAGAGATCTACCTCACCCTCACATAATCATTTGTTACCACCTACTCCCATTCATCTACTTTCTTTTACCATTATCCCTCCAAATCATGAAAAAACTCCGGTCCATTGTTCGATCTGCCCTACTGTTTTACTACCTCGCACTCGTAATCCTCACTATTCCTTTAGCGTTCGATGTTGGGGGTGTTGAATGTGGGCTCGCGTACTCTTTTACACTTATGGCTACATACTTCGTTTTGACAACGGTTCGGCTCGTTTCTCGTCGTGTAGCCCTACTTAAAGTTTTTGGGTTTCTATACTATACGCAACATGTGTTTATTCCTAGTATTCTCATGGTGTTTCTTTCGATGTATGCCCCTGGAGATATCTCTACAAATACAGATACTAGTACAAGAATGAGCACAAGGACGGCTTATTGGACAAGTACTAGTCTTTCTGTTCCTGCGACTACTTCAACTTTAAGCTACTCCAGCTCCTCCTCATCTGGTTCCTCGCTGTCACCTTTCTCTTGTGGTCCTTCTCTTTCTGGCTCCAGTCTCTTAATACTCTGGCGCTACGTTCTCATCCATCTGACACTGGTATTCACCGTTGCCGAGGGTTTTTGCCTGCTTCTCCTAATCCAGGCTGCCAGTCAGACGCTCGCTTGGCTTACCGCCTACAGTTCCGACTCCTGGCTCTTTGTTTCGTTGATTGGCAGCGGAACCACCATCACCGGATCACTCTACTTCCTCTACCGCATCTACGCAAACCCATCTTCGCTTGAACTAGGGAACGCATCGCTCTTGGGCTCGTTTCTAACACTCACAATTAGTTTGGGCTTGTACGGCATCGTCAGTGGAAAGGGCCTGATGATCGAATCATCGCTCCTCTTTGCGTATATTGTGCGCTGTATCTACGAGACGTTCCCGCTGTTTCTGGCCGATGCTTCGCAAACCATCTCGCATCTATTCACACAAACAACACTTAACCTCCGAAACGAAATTACCCGCCTCCCACACCCACTTAGCGAGACAATTCTGAGCGCAGTCCCTCTTTTGGCGGCAAATATTCCCAACTCATTCTTGACGATCTGGATGTTCTTCCTTCTGGCGATCCAGAAGCTTTCGTTGCCGCTAATCTTCAACCTCGCGTACAGAATTGGTGTCTTTTATGCTGCCACGAAAATAATACCGCTGCTCTACCACGGACTACCGTTTCTGCCGCCCAGAACGCCCCAGGTGGTCTCTCGCCAGGTATCGACGTCCTCCGTACAAAGTCTTCTGGAAATAAGACCTGAATTGTCACCCAAACGGCGTGTTTCAGCCCATTCAACATTGCACAGGTCTAAAAACAGGCCGTCTGCTGTTATTCGCCTCATTTACGCCTATTCGCCATGCATAATTATTGCCGTTTATACACATCTCATGTTGCTGTACAGCGGTGAATTAGGCACCGAGCTCAGGCTCTGGGGTTGGTGGACAGATGCTGCGCCCGAATCTGTAGTAGTGGTCCATCCGTGGCAGTTCTGGAATTGGGTGAACATGTTTACGACGCTTGTGTTATACATGGCTGAATTGGGAGGCAACGCGGACGCTAATTCAGCCTTGACAAGTCATTGGACGGTCAACTAATTGTTATGTTTAAGGGGGGAGGGGGACGTGCACGGGGCGTAATTGTATGTTTTTCCCCATTGTTTTGGATATCAGGTTGTATAATTTTAATTCACGAGATAATGATAGAGATTAACTGTATAGAAAGATAAAATGCAATGAGATATGCTGAAGGAATTTTTTTTTTTCAGAATTTCTAGTGTTTTGTCGAAGGAATAGAGAAAGATGTGCTTCTGGTTTGAGATGTTTATTGTAGTAATGGAATGGCACGACATTTTGAACAATCGAAAAAAGAGTTAGAAAAAAAAAATAGCGTCATTAGTTTAAAATTTGACTACCTTTTAAATGAAGAAGGTTTTGTTATTGATTTCAATCAATGGAATACGTGTCTTTCCTACATAACCGAAAGTGATATGGAATAGAAGGGATGATATTGAAGGATACAAGTAAAAAAAAGCTAAAGGCATGAATATATTTGACGAATTCGTAGATCAAACAACTGAAATTGAAACGAGTTTATGTAAGAGCCGGACGTGTAGAGAATAGTATTAAAGAAATAGAATTTCTTGAACAAATGAAGACGAACAGAAATGAAGTATGAAAGAAGAAGCAAAACTCCAACTCCATGCCTGAACACTATGTAAGAAAAGGCGACTTATTGTTCTGGCCAAGTTTGATCAATTAACAATACGAGAAAACCCACAACTGAACTAGTGAACCAACAAATACAGTCAATCTCATAATTCCTTTCCCTCTTCTCTCTTTCTTATCTACTTTTGTACAACACCTCTCTTATCCTCCTCTACTCCCTTTCTCTTCTTCCCCATACCACCACCGTCATTTAAGCGGAGTCATCTCGTAGTATCAGAACAGTATGCAAATCTCGTCCACGTCTAAGCCCGGCCATCTTTCCAGACCGTGACTCTCCTCAGAGCTTGACTCTATGTTTGCTTTGTGTCTCATCACACTACTACAAGACGGCTGCTCATAAATGGCGCCCTTGATATGGGGAACCCGGTACATTTGACTGCACGCTGCCCCAAAAGACATCAGGTTCGAAAAGAGACGTTCTTAGACAAGAGTGAGCTCCATTGTGTTAGCCAATATTGGCCGTCTGTCATACCTATCGTTTGGAATACACAATTCCGATGCCGAATGAGAACTCCGGCTCCCATGAGAGACCAGAGGACTATCAAGACACAAATAACAAGAAAGGAACCGTTCGGGGGCCCTGAACCTCGTATAAGAACGACAAGATTGGCGACAAGAGTTACTAACCACCAGCACACCGCAACCAACAGCCAAAAGCATACTTTCAAGACCCAAAAGGGGTTGGCAGAGGTTACGAGCCCTGGAAATATTGTCCCATGTGCAAATTTCATCATCCAAAGAAGCCCAAGACTCGAAAACTTGCTCCATTCAGTTATGTCCGAGAAACGGCCTGAAGGGCCCCTACGTTTCCGTTGTTGCGGCCGGAGACTTTCCCCGAAGCACTGACGCGTAGGAAAGACGCGTCTAGACCAGAAGATCTTTATGTGAGCTTCGTAGACAAACCTTTGGCTAAGAACGTGAAGGTGAAAAATTTGGGGGGATGGGGTCTTTATATATGCTGCGATGCGGTATAGGACTGCAGATAAGGCAATAGGGTTTGAGGTGTGAAGATTTGCAGCCATTGAAATAGGCATAGGAAGGGGTGTTTTTAATAGAATATTGACATTGCTCTATTTTTTGAGAAATGATTTAGTTGTAGGCAACATTTCAGAATTATTGGGGTGTTTTTGAGGGAGAAACGGTGTCTTATATGGGGAATGAAAGAGATGTAGAAGTCTAGTATAGATGTTTAATTGTACATTGTTGAATCATTTGTGGTATTGTACAGGTACTTGTTGTTTTTCTATCATTTCTCCAATTTAATTGGAAAGGAAAAAATGCCATATCGACAGTACCAAAACTCATTAAGTTTGAACCACACAACTCGTCTTCATTTATCCTAAACCAAAACTGTCGGATACTCATATTTAAGTTCTACAAATACTCCAAAATAGCCTTGTTAGAATACCAATATACCTCCCAGTCAATCCTCAAATAGAACCTCCAGATCCAAATCACCACCAGCGATGTCCAAACCGTTCCTTCTCGGAACTTTCTCCATCCAATCAAAGGAACATTTGCAAAATCAGCGTCGGTAATAAATTTGAAAGCCGCTCATACGCCCGTGCTCCGGATCCATAGTATACAACAGTAGGTGATGGTTTTTTACAATAAATGATATCGAAAAGCAAATGGTGTAGTCCCGCAAGCAGCCCCAGGCCTAACAGCCGTCCTTTCGGCGCGCTTTTCGCCTGTTGCTGCAGAAATTGCGCACCATACAAGCCCTGAAGATCTTCTCCCCAACTCCGGATCTCTGCTTCCACCATTGCCGGAACACGGGCCTTTGGAGACAGCGCGGTCAAGTTAAGATTGCCTAGGCGGACCTGTGACACCGATATTCCCTGTGTAGCGACCTCTTTACTCAACACGTCGAAGAGATTCTTGACGCTGTTCTGAAAGATAATTTCCGGTCCATGATACGCCATTCCAAGACTGCTAACAATATTGGGAACAATTACAATAACTTTACTTTGATGTTGACGAACTAACAGCATGAGTCCAGACCCTAGAAGCTGGAAATACGTCTTCAAACGAGCCATGACTCGTTCCCACGCTGAATCCGGGAAGTTTTCGAGCGGGCCAAGTGGAAAATACAAATTTGGAGCAAACACAACCGCGGCCAACTCCAAAAAGTGTCCTTCAGTCCCTTTGATCGGAGTCACAGCCATTCGAAGTAGTTGTTGGAATTTAGACACCAGGTACGCCAAATCAGCGCTTGCCGAGAGATCGAGAAAGTTTATGTCATCCGTAATGTGGTTGGACTGTGTGTATCTCGTGTCCTTCTCGTCCAAAATCGTAAGATAGACGATAAAACCCCGTTTTTCGAAATCAAGTGCCAACAAGCGAGTTAGCGGCTCTGCAGGCGACCCTATTACGAGAACAACGTCCTTTCGAGCACCATTGGCGAGCTTAGGTACACGTCGCTTTTTCGTCGCTCTTATTGGCGTGGTTTCTTTGGATTTTGAGTACCTATGTAGGGCATAACCCGCTAAACCTAGGGCCAGACCGAAAATGGCAATTTCGTATTTCCTAGAACGGCAAGATTCGAGCCAGCGCTCATAACCAGAACCTGTACCAGTTGGAAGCCCTGCTCCTGCTTTGACAAGCGGTTTTGAGCCCCAGCCAGAAGCTGAAGTCCATCCTGAAACACTTCCAAAAACCTGACTCAGCCGTTTCAGAAGCGCATCGAATACGGAGTCGTATGTGTTGGTTAGGAACGTTAATGCAGTAGACACGGGCTCCGCGACCATAATTATATTTCGATTAGGGAAGGGAATCGAAAAAAAATAGAATGGAGTGTAATTTGGAAATAAATATGGGGAAAAAAATGCCGGTCCCAGGAATCGAACCTGGGTTTGTTCGGCCACAACGAACTGTACTAACCACTATACTAGACCGGCTAGGACGGAGATTAAAAAGCAATGAAACTCTATATTCAGCTTGATAGTTGAATGAGGAATTGTGTTGCCTTAAAGAAGGAAGTTTTCTCCTTTTTTCTTATGTATTTGTAATTATTGTATAAAAGATTTAATTTTCTTTTCTGTTATTGTCCCGACTCCGGCGCTAAACAAAAACCAATTTAAAGGTCAAAGAATTGTTAGATCCTTTTTAAACTTTTTTCACAGCAGAAAAAGATGTGAGAACTTAATGTAATGGTTGTTTCACCTCTAGATTTGGGTTTCTTTTCGCCGTGTTATATCGGCTTTGTCTGCATTTATCATTGAAATACATATACAATAATCAAAAGATGACTAAGAGGAACAAAACTTCATAATTGTACTTCACTGCGTCCGTTCTTTCTTATTAATTTACTTTCCCTCCTTCTCTCTACATCTTCCATACTTTTCGCGTCCTTTATTATATTAAATATTTTACCCAACATTTACTCGCTCTCTCTAGCATACTCCTTACACATGTCGGCATCAGGAATAGCACCACAAATCGTCTCCACCATGATACCAGTAACAAGGTATGGGTCGATGTTGGAGGCAGGTCTTCTGTCCTCGAAGTAACCGTAACCCTCCTTAGCAACAGATCTTGGGATTCTGACAGAGGCACCTCTGTTGGCAACACCACTGGAGAATGCATCCATAGAGGCAGTCTCGTGACGACCAGTCAATCTCATGTCATTGTCGGCACCATAAAGTGCCAAGTGCTCCTTGTGTCTCTTGGCCAACTTACTAAGGGCATCCTCGATATACTTCATACCGCCAACCTCTCTCATGGCCTTGGTACTGACGTTGGTGTGACAACCAGCTCCATTCCAGTCACCCTTGAGTGGCTTAGGGTGGAAAGAGATCTTGACACCAAACTCCTCAGCAACTCTTTGAAGGAGGTAACGAGCCATCCACAATTCGTCACCCATGGCAATACCAGCACATGGACCGACCTGGAACTCCCATTGCGAGGGCATAACCTCTGCGTTGATTCCACTGATGTTGATTCCAGCATGCAAACAAGCACGATAGTGAGCCTCAATGACATCTCTGGCGTAGACCTTACCGGTACCAACACCACAGTAGTAAGGACCTTGAGGAGCGGGGAAACCACCCTGTGGCCAGGCGTAAACGTTGTCGTATTGGTCAAACAAGGTGTATTCTTGTTCGAGACCGAACCAAACCTCCTCGTCACTGTGAGCAGACATCAACTTGGCACATTCGTGACGATGGTTGAATTTGTTTGGGGTACCGTCGTTGTTCCAACATTCGGTCAAAACAATGATGTTATCACCCTTTCTGAAAGGGTCGTTGTAGAAGGCCACTGGACGGAGATAGACATCGGAATCGTGACCTGGAGCTTGACCGGTCGAAGAACCGTCAAAGTTCCATTCAGGCAAGTCCTCAACGGAAGCAGGCTTCTTGTTGAGTGTACGGCACTTCGAACGAGTGTTGCCTTCGGAATCAATCCAAACGTATTCAGCAAGAACCTTTCCTCTTTGGTCCAAGTCGAAATACTTGGCAAGAATGGCAGTTTGTTCAGTGATACCGACCATTTTTATTTTATGTATTAGTGGGGGTGATGTGATTTTTTGGTTGTTTGAAGTTCAGTCAACGATAAGGGAGATTCAACTGACTTATCTGAAGTGTTCACAGCAAATGAAGGGATGACTAATCGAAAGGTATTGATTGGCCAAGAAATGTACAAGCAGGTGAAAGAAAACTGAGATTCTTTGTAGGTTTTGAAAATCCAATTGGAGTTGAAAGAAAAGACTTGGTTTATGAAAAATCGTTGACGCTCGGGAATTCAATGCACTTTATATGCTAACGATACGAAGGACTCTAAGGGCGACAAAAAAAGCAATTTTGTATCTCGCACGACCAAGAAATCCGATTAACGAGGGTGCAATATCCGGATATCAAAGGTGGGTAAGCGCACATCCGGCCCTGTAATTGGTTGTGATAAGCGGACTGTATTCAGTGTCCGATAATGGGTAGCTTGTGATACATATAAAACTGGGAGTGTATATAGACTATTGTAATAAAACGAAAGAGAATCCATTAGGGAAAGCAGGCTTGGAGACAGGATGCTTGCATAAGTTTAAAGGATAATTGCGCTTGAGGCTGGACTTTCAATTTGCTAAATGGCTACTCCCTCCCTGTTAAGTAAAAGGAAATGGAGTTTAGAAAATTACTTTCCCTTTTAAGAAAGTGGCCTGCATGTAGTGCGTTTTTTGGGACCACCGGAATTTTACATATTGGTCACACCTCTATTATCCGGATATGCACAAAGAATCAACAGCGAACCAGAAGCGCGCGTTGTGTGCAGGTTATCTTTTATTATCGCATAATCTCACGAATCAAAAGTATTCCGATAGCCCAATTCGAAAAGAAACGAAGGGAGTGGAACAACGGTCATAAACGGCGAAAAGAAGGGAAGAGGAGAACTGGGGAGGAGGTAGGGGAAGACGGGCGAGTTAATTTGGAGGATTGGACGACTTGGACGGATTGAGTTTGAATTGCATTGAATTTGGAATGGATTGAATTGAATTTGAATTGAATTAATATTTTTTTAATTGAAATTCCATTGGGCTTGTTAAGTCAATACTCCCTAATGGGGTTGCAAATTTACTACGTATAGTCAAGATTAGATTAGTTAGATTCGTATTATTGTGCGACCCTCTAGTCCCTTTGTTCTTTTTTTCCACTTTCTTTTCTTTTCTTTTCTTTTCTTTTCCTTCCTTTCTTTTCCTTTCCTTCTTTTCTTTTTCTTCGTTTATTATTCCCTTTGTTTCTGCAGCTTCTGTAGCAACGTCAAATTAAGGTTGACAGCACTTTACGAGGCTACAAACACCTCAGTATTGTGGCTGCAACAACGAGATAGGTTTATGAGAAGTTGGGAAATTATGTGGATAATTATGTGACGACTTAAATTGGATTCGTTGGTTTGAATAGAAACAAGGTCTGGTTTCGAGGTTAGGTATTGATGTTGAATGAAGTTGTAATGGATGATGGGTGGAATTAGAGGTGTAGATGTGTATTTGCATGATGGAAAAATACTAGTGATGTTGATTGATAGAATTGTCGTATTCTGTCTTGTATAATTTTAAAGTGAAGAGACTTGGCTGAAGTTGGAGAGCTGATTGGGTAAAGTGTTCCAGTACTAGGAAAGTCAAATACAATTGCTTTATAGAGAGGCTCGCGGTCGCAATTTGAAACTTTGGGGGCTCGGATTTAGCCCTTGGGTTATTTAGGTTTGAAGTATCTTTGCTATTGTTGGTTAATGTTGAGCTACTGCTACCAACGATTGCAAAGGTCTAAGATCAAGAAATGAAAGACAAAAGGAGAAACCAACTCTTGATCCTCTCTCTCTTTAAGATCTTCCATTACATTAACAAGTTCTTTAGGGTGAGATTTCTCTTGACTAAATTTGTTCTAGGATCACGATCTTGTCATATTAAACTCAAAATTTAATATTATCTTGTACTTGGCCCGCAGCAATATGCCCTACTTCTCGGATAAAGAGTTTTTCAATCTGACCCTGTAAAATAGCTTAGGGTGACCATCTTCTTACCCGCCAACGTTCATTACAGCTTCCTCTCCCTAAACATTATAGATATACCTTGCTTTCATAAACTCAAGAAAACCATCTTAAATTTTCTTATCTAATCAATTTCTTATTTTCAATCGTCCCTTCCGCTTCCTTTGGGTATCATGCCCAGACTGTTACAACTATCAAGAATCCATCTGCAACAGTCATTCTCGACCTGCTTCTTTTTTTTATTAAGAATCAAAACAACTCATACTCTTCGTTTCCTTAGTCTTCCTTTCCCAGTCTCCAATCACCTTTCCATTTACTTCAGAGCCACCCAATCATTCCATCCCAATCCTGCTCTTCTACCTTTCACTCTCAATATTTCAGAAACTTTCAATTTTTTACTGTTTTGAAGGGGCGTGACCGCCAATCCTATCGCACCTGTTTTATTCGACGATCTTTGGAAACGTTATCGCCGAGAGGCGACAGGAGTTAAGTGATTTGTTACAAGCCAGAAAGCAATTCTGGAAAAACGGAACTCATAGTAAGGTTAGAGTTAACTTATGACGACCCATCTTCCCTTTTTTGAATATCCTTCCCTTTAGTGTCTGATAGATCTCCTATACCTATCATAACGCTGAAGTAGGAGACAGAGTATAAAAGTGATCGTTGCTGGTTTCATGTATAATATTGGTTCTTGTTTGTACACCAAGCGCCTTCTATTGTTTTAGAATGCTCTTTACATAGAAAAGGCCATCACTAGTTTCAATTAACAAGTTATAGCTTGCATTACTAGATGTAGCTTTCTAAAAGATTCCACCTCACTTCAACATTACCCTACCTATTTTGAATATGTATTCATCTTCTTCTTTCTATCTTGTCGTCGTGTTAAAATATGACTGGCTGCAAATTCACACAAAGCATCCCCTCTATCCCCAGCCATTTCTCTCCAAACAAATCTTCGACATTCATTTTCATACCGTTTTTTTTCTTTTCTCCGTGCTTTCTTCTCCATGTCTTCCATTATCCATTTCTTACTTTTACCTCTTCCATTTGCCATTTTTCTCACTCATCATACTCCAGACATCCTATCCCACTATTCACTCCTTACTACCCCTTCGTTCTCTTGACTCTAGATTTGACCACAATTTCCCTCGCTCATAACCCACTCATGACCGACCTTCATAATCCTTGCATCACTCAGTGTTCCGAACCATTCAGAATGTCCAATCAACATCGGCTCTCCTCTGTTGCAGTTTCCATGCTCGCCATCGGCGGCACCATCGGTACAGGACTCTTTTTCTCCGTATCTGTGCTCCTAACGAAAGGTCCGCTCATAACCCTTCTATCTATGTCGTATGTGGCTGTCATTGTGGTGTCAGTGCTTCAAACGGCAGGAGAATTGGCTGCAAACTTTCCTGAAACGGGCCTGATATGCAGGTTCCAATTCATGTTCCTAGGTCCTCTGGCGGGTCTTGCTAATAGTATAGTATATTGGGTTAGCTGGGGTCTAACGTTTGCGTTGGAGCAGTCGTTGGTGGTGTCGATTCTCCGGTTTTGGGCGCCAGAATTCGGTGTTGCTCACGAATCACTTATTATCCTAACGGTGTGGGCGTCTCTTACTATTTTCAATTTGCTTCCGGTTGAGATTTACGGTCAAATTGAATATTGGATGTCGTTGGTTAAGGTGGTGGCCATTTTGGCATGGATTGTTGTGGTGTTGGCCACACTTATATGGCAGCACCGTGTATTTTCTATATGGACAAGCAATTGGCCAGCATCTTTTTTAGGAAGTCCTTCTTCTGTGCTGCGATTCGTAGTCGATCTCATGAGCTCATTGGTGTTTCTGTCTTTTCTCTTTCAGTCTGTCGAATCCGTGGCTATTTCCACGCGTGAGATCGAAAATCCCCGCGTGCTGATTCCTAAAGTCATCAACATTCTTTTCTTTAGGATTCTTCTCTTTTATCTTGTCTCCGTGCTCTTGCTTTCTCTCTCGATTCTGTACCAGGACGAAAGATTAGCTGACCCTACCCTCAGCAACTTACTTTCTTCGCCATTTTTAATCGCGTTGCAGAATCTAGGTTTGGGAAATGAGCGATGGCTTCTTTTCTTGTTTAATTTTGTCATCTTGTCGGCAATACTCCTGGCTGCAAACTCAAACATATACTTTGGCTCGCGGTACCTTCAAACGCTCGTGGAAACAGAGGGACCACAGGGAAAGTGGGCTATTTTTGCACGTGTCAACAATAATAGTGTTCCAGTAAATGCTATATTGGCAACCGCAGCCTTTGGCGCCGTTTCATTCCTCCTTAAGTTCCACTCAATAGCTGTAGTCTTCAACTTCCTTTTAACGTGCTGTGCACTGGCAGGAATGCTTATGTGGCTCTTGTTGAGTTTATCCTATGTTCGATATAGTATTGCTTTGGAAAATAATGGGCTCTTGTGGCTGCGCTGGCGCCGTTACATGGCCATATGGGCAACAGCTAGTATGGTGGTGATTCTAGGATGCTGTGGCCTAGAAGTATTTTACTCGTTTACGTGGATGTCGTTCATATGCTCTTATATGACCGTTATACTTTTCTTGGGACTTTACATTGCTTTTGGAGGTGGCTACATTCCAATAGAATCGGTAGATTTAAAGGGTTTGAGACGCTGCCAGCCTGAATACGGAGCTACTACATAGGTGAAACTAGTTTAAGGTTTTATTCGTGGTGTTTTGAGATCCTAACAATTGTTAAGAACCTACGATATAAATCGGCCATTTCCTACGAAGTGCAAAAAGTACGAAGCGCATGAAAAGATCTATTGAAGAAAGGCAAATAACGCCAACAAATCTGATTCTAAAGAAGCATAGACCTTTGGCAGTTGTATCATAATGTCAGAGATGAGTTAAATACTTAACCAGAAACGAGTTCAATCATATCTGAACAAAACTTAAGCCATCAAACAGGCCAATAGGAACATGACTCCGCATGAGATCGAGGCAGCGCCGTTTTGGACTGTGATGGTTTGAGCGATGGTAGAAGCGACTGGAGCAGCAGTGCTAGAAGATTTAGAAGCCACATTTACTGGGCTAGTTGGATTGGCAGCTACGGTAGTGATCACCACGGGCGTAACCACGGACTTGGTAACCAACGAACAAGCGTTGTTGGAGCACGAGGTAATGGTGACCACGGTGGTGGATAAGGAAGTGACTGTGACGGGATTTTGTGGTTGACGAGTGCATCCACCAGGACAAGAGGTTATAGTGACCAAGTTTGTGTACTTAGAAGTGGCTGTGACAATGCTAGTAGAAGTCTTGAGAGAGCACAAGTTGTTTGAGCACGAGGTGATAGTTGCAACAGTGGTGGAGAGGTAAGTAGAAGTTGCAGTGAGGGTGGTGGTCAAAGCGGTGCTCTGACCAGACTTCTTGGTCGCACCAGAACTAGAAGCGCCAGAAGATCCAGAAGCAGCGCCCCTGGTGGATGCTTGGGTAGAGGTTCCAATGCCCTTTTGGCCGCTAGTGAAAGTGAGAGATCCAGATGTTGTAGGAACAGAGCTTGAGGTAGTGGCAGAAGAGGTTGGAGCAGATGAGTTGGAGCCGGTTCCAGTTGAGCTACTAGAAGAACTGCTAGAAGATGTGGAGCTAGAAGAACTGGAAGAACTGGAAGAACTGGAAGAACTGGAAGAACTGGAAGAACTGGAAGAACTGGAAGAACTGGAAGAACTGGAACTCGAAGTACTCGAAGAACTCGAAGATCCATCAGTTGTTGGAGCCGTTTGAACAAAGAAATCAACACCACACATAGGGAAGTTTTGGCCAGCAGGAACTGGCTTATTATAAACGACAGAGGAGAAGCCAATCAAGCTAAACGACAGGCTGTCGTAATTCATACCAATATTGAAATTGACGGTCGACAACCCTCTCAAGGTTAAAATACCAGTGGCAGAATTATACGTGGCGCTTACAACGTTCCAATCGACACTAATTTTGTTGCCATTTCCGAAACCTGCGACATTCAATGTAAAGGTAATGTTACTGAGGGTATCCATGAAAGTGAGCTCAGAACTTGCATCGGTCAACATGAATATTTGTTCCGGATTACTAGGAGAACCCAAGGCAGACATGGTTGCCGAACTGGAAGACAAAGTGATACATCCGCCCTGTGCTGGAATTGGAGCTTGTAAACGCGAGTTTTGCAAATTAATCACACCAGAAGATGAGAATTGGGAAGATGGTGCAACAATCATCTTGGTGTTGGCGCCGGGTGCACTCAGAAATACGATCGATCCCGTGTTTTGCACAGTGCCTGAAAATTGAGCACCTGGATTTGGGCCAGTAGCTGGAGAGTTGATGATCACAAATCTTCCAGCATTAAAGAAACCAATGGTGGTTTGAATCGTCACACTAGCAGGCCCGATGGCCTTAGAGTTTTCGATCTGTGTGAGGCCGTTGTTGCTGAACAGGTCTCCGTAAGCCATCAAGCTGGTTGGAGTTCCGTCCGAACTCGTAATAAACCATTGTCCGTCTACATTAGCAACAGTAGAAACTTGGATCTGGCGGTAGTTGAAGACCAGGTAATAAACGCCACTCCAAACTTCAGTGTCAGAGAAGTCTTGGGCAGTAGGCGAATAAGCGACTGTGTTGTAGAGGATGTAGTCGGCCTTGGAGAAGGCAATCAGACCAAGCAAAAGCAACTTAGAGAACAACATTGCGACTCTTTGATACTGCGGGTTAATGGCGAAATCTGTGGGGGTCTTGGTCTATTTAATAACGATTTAGTGAGATTTTGCAGCCCGCTTACGCTCGGGTACAGGTCCAACGGCCTAATCTGCATCTATGTCGGGTCCCCAACTCGCTTTAAAGGCTTTTCATAGCCGAAATTTACTGCATCTGATGCTTTTGACTGTATACTCTTCATTCCTGTCACTGAATTAGTAATGTAAAAGAAGAAGTCCCCTGCAGCTAATGGCTTTTGCTGTGTGGTTTGTTTGTTTTCAATTAAGCTTATGCATATGTACGATGCACCTCTCATATGTCACTGTAATCCTATATACAACCTGCTTCCCCTGTCTAATCCGTGGAATCCACTTAAATAATGAAAGAGCAAAAGCAGTGGCAATGCGGACCTGTAAGGTATGAGCGAGATAACTTGTGTTGAAATTTAAAGAATTTGACTTCGATTTTTGTTGAATTATCCTCCAGGGCTGTTCCCTATAGTCCGTGGCTTTGCCCAACTGAAGAAAGAATTCTCCTAACCATGACTTGCAGGAACACGTTCTTACGATGTTACACATTAACAAAAACATGGTTTTTTTTTCTGAGAAATCCAGAAATGGGCATCAATGCGTTAATCTTGTCTTTATGAAGTAAAGTCGTAAGTTTGGGGTCCACCGCAGAAAGAGAGCAGTGTACCTCCTTGAGGCGAGAAGGGGCAATTTATCGTGCTACATTGCCTGTCACCCACCTCTCGGTTCCCTAAAAGTAAGTTCGTTTCCAACGGATGAGATGATTTTCTTAGGAGAGGTACTTTGGATGCAAGAGTTGCTAGCTATTCGTGCATTCATAGAAGCCCATTTATGCTAGCTTCTTTAACCAAAGAATCATAGTACGAAGATTGGAAAGGTCTTAATAGAATTAACTAAACCGAACATACGAATTAGTACAATGATTAGGAGTGAAACCCAACAACTGGTTCTATTAGATGAGTATTTGGTTAGCGCCGTGGCCCGAATACTGAGCTTGGACCTTCCCCACTTAGCCAAGATCTTAATTCAACTGACAACGACTCAAAATTCCGCGGCTTTGGTAATTTTCTTCTCATTCGATCTTAAGCTGAAGTGCGGATCCAGGTCGCCTCCATCCCCGCCGGCAAGAAATATCGGATTGCCTAAAAAATAAAAAAAAGAAAAAACTCAAGGCTTAAGTTAGAATAAAGTTTAATTCTTCTTCTTCTAGGTTGACAATTAACCATGATTTGAGACTACCGAAGCTGAAGACATTTCGTGAACCCTGTGCACCTGAGCCAAAATTCAAGGGTCTTTGCTGCAAAATCTTTGAACTTTTTGAGGCACACTAAACTTTTTTCGCGATTTGGGCTCGCTTATTCTGATCGAGATGCCTTTAAGAAAAGGAGCATAAGAACCTCTTAATTGTGTCCTGTAGATTACGTCTTGGCCGTTAGAATCCTGCATTCAAGTCTGAACAATCGAGTTATTCCTAGAAAAGACGCATAAAGGATACGTCAATGACGGAGAATGGCATGGGACGTCCGTTGGATAAAAAATCTCTTTACTTTTTTAAAAAATCACACAAAGTAACGAAAAGCATTTTTATTTGCAGTTATCCGAAACGATCGGGTTCATTAAAGTTTATATTCGCCCTGAATTTCTGTGACAGGGGCCACCAAAAGACACAGTGTAGCACACAAGAAACTCAGTAAGTTCATTTGCAACGGTCCATGACTAGCGCCTTACTAGCGTTACGAGCACTCTTTGACATCCCGCATTCGTTTATCAACGTTAGAACACGAGATGAGATTCTATATTTTGTGTTGCTCGGCAAGTTCTTGTCCAATAATTTCTATTTTACGCTTGTGCATTGGTTGTGTGAAGCCAGAACCGCTGGTCTTTAAGTGATCATTTAAGAGCAAAGATGCGATATGTCTTTATACAATTTGCTATTGTTTTGTCGTTTACTGTGATCAATTGTAGACTTAGACTGCTCCAAGATCATAGTTTAAAGTTATCGATGGCGGCTTCGACATAATCTGTTTCATTTTCAAAACTCCTAGAACTAAATGCTACCTTCGGCTCTTGAAAGAAGAGGTTATCAATTATATTTAAATTGTATTGAAATCGATTTCGCTTTTATTCTCCATGAAGAAATGCATTTTCAGCTGCAAACCTGCTTAACTTAATATGGCTTCAGCAAAAACTTCGACTGCAAGGCAAAATTTCAGAGCGTGAAGCATCTTACAATACATAAATAAGGAATATTTATACAATGAGATGTATTGACCGTCATGGAGTTGTTGCTAGAAATTTGCTCGCATTGCCAACTGACAACTCAGAAATTCAACCAGCCTTCATTCGGTAAATCAAAAGTTGGATATTAATTGCTCTTTATCCACATTCCAAATTCTTTTTTACATTTTTTTTTTAATTATCTACGGTGATTCTATACGATTATAAGTCACAATTTGAGGGAAGAATTGGGTAATCGCCTCAGTTCATTTCCATTCTCTCACACTCCATATTTCCTCATCACTTACAAAGAGGTTCTAAAGTTACCCTGACTTTCACTGCAGACTTGGCTCCTTGAGAATTATACTAAAAACCTAAATTTTCACCGACTATAATCCATGACTCTTTTTAACAAAATGTTTCATGGTTTTTATCCAAGATGCGTCGGCTGCATGATTCAAAATAGAAATAATACCGCGCGATATAGACACAGAGGCGGCTCTTACATAAAATTATGGAAAAAAATGCAATGCAAATGGTCAAGAGCCAAAGAATATCTGGATTAGGAAATATTGATGCAGTACCGATAATTTTGTACAGGACTAACGAATATTACGAGATAATCTGCAGCGTATACTGTAAGTCGGTTATTTGGGGCCTGGCTTCATGAGAATGGAACCGATAGAAATTAAAAAGGTTCAAGATTGTTCGTGAATGGTAACGGTTGAGGTTTTCTTCTTAAATGCAACGGTCGATTCATTCAGCTAGATGACTTGAAGTAAAAATGTGCCCTCAAAAAAGAGAGGAGCTAGGAAGGAGCCGTTTTAATTCTGTTGCATCAATCGAACTTCCGTTAAAGCAAATTTATATGTAATTGAATAGAGAGATGCTGCATTTGCTTGCCATGAGCATTCAGACTTGATGGGACAATCCAGAGATTTCATCGATAAAAAGTCTGGCCATATATGCGTCTCACCGTGATAATAAATTCCGGGTTCACTTTCCTCTTTCGATGAGATGCACCCTTTATCATCACTTATGCGTTTTAGCTACTAGAATGTTGCGCGATGCGTTTCTTTGCACATATAGAGAACAGGATATGTAAGTCAATTGTGAGCTGCTTGGAAAAGATGAAGGTTACCTAAGTGAAGGTCTAAATTTTCAAACCAATCTTTCAATTTTCCAAAACAGTCCGTGTTTGAGACCATGCATTGTCATTTAACTTGTAGCCATTATTTCTTTGCACGATGACGAGTTATTTGTTTAAAGAACAAAAAGTTTTTAAACAAGATTCCGTTCATAACTTGGCTTTTTGATTGCTGTCTTTAGATAGAAATTGGAACCGAAATGTATCCACTTTCAGTACAATCACTAAAGAAAGGATAGACTTAACTCGATCGACTTTCTTATTGAACTAATTACTTCCACCTTTTTTAAAATGATTAGCTTCCCTCTCTGGTCTTATAGATTTATCCTTAATCAGACATGTAGATTTACACAAGCACCATTATTCTTCCCAAAAGATATACCACATTCATCTTCTTCAAAGATCACAAAATAATTGATTGGTTGAAGATTTTCGAATTGAGAAAAAAAACATATTGCGCCCCTTTCCTTACCCTTTTTCTTTTCTTTTTTTACAGCCAGTATCTCCATAGTAAGTACCCAATCCACCTACAATCATCTTAAAAAAAAGCAAGTTTTCAAACCTTCAAAGTTACCACATCTCATCTCCTCTTTTTCATCCCTCAAAATAACTGGAAATTATTTCCTTCTACGAATTCAATATCTTAAATTATATGTCTGCATATAGTCGTCAGTACAATCTCTACTCTCCGCTACCAGGTCCCAACGACTCCCAACAACAAAGTGACCAAGATACTGTAAGATATCTCTTCGGCCCTCGGTAGCAACTGCTTAAGTATACCCAATTCAGTAGTCTTAGGCCGTAAGCCCATATTTCTGAGGCATCTCGCTGCTGCTTCCTGACCGGCTCCACTTCCATCTCCTTGTCTGGCCAGCACCATCAAAAAGATCCCACCATGAGCTTTCTACGCAAGGATCGTTCGCGCTCTCAACTCTTTGGCAGCGACGTAGCTTCTGTTGGCCCGGCGGGCACGGCTGCTCAGGGCTCAGAAGTCGCCCGTTCGGCCGATCAAGCCTCGAGACGGACCCCATACTCTCCTTTGAGTAATGCGGCCATAACGTCCTCTTCTTTGGCAAGCAATATAGTCACAAAACAAAAATCTGGCTCGGGTTCTGTTCCGGGACCCGTACAACCGCCGTCGTCCCAATTGAGCCTCGGAAACTCCTCAGCAGTTCCTCCAGACTCTGACGCCTCTCTGGTCCACTCTGGTAGTCGTAGACCTGTTTTTAAACGTAATTCCGGCAGCGGCTCTGTTCCGTCGCCGTCTGTGCCACCGCTGTCGATTGCCCTAAGCGAATTGCCGGGGCCAGGGCTTACTAGTATTCCTGATTCGGCAGTTCTGCCTCACTCCAAAGAATTCCCGCCTTCAACGGACAATACAGAGCCTCCTAATGCTCCCACTCGGCTACAACACCGACCTAGCGAGAGCTACAGCCCTAGGCTGTCATATGCGAACCTCCACGATGCCGCAAAATTAAGTAACGATAATTTGATCAAGAACGATTACCAGGGATTCCACAAGAACCCTGCGCACGCGGCCAACATCCCACCTTTGAGTCATCCCATCAAACCACGGTTCCGTAAAAAGGGTTCTTTGTTGGGCAAGTTGATGCATTCGAACAGAAAGGACCTGGAAGGTCTGATTGATGTTAGCGACGTCAGCGACTCGTCAACAGTCACGGGCTATTCAGGAGGCTCCGTGGGCGGCACTCATCACGTAGGATTCGTTGGCCTGGGTAGAAAACTGCATGGACTGACAGGCACAAATCACCTGGCAGCGGTTTCTGCCGTCAATGCGGCCAGTAGTAGTAAACATAAGTTCCGTATCCCTCTGATTTCGCTGCACCACCATGCTTCTCTTATCAGCGATGCTAGCCGAACTGCGTCTCTATCCGAAGACCTGAGCGATAAGTATTCTGAGAAACTGTCTGGACCACCTTCTAAAAACAGCAGTGTTTCCGGGCCTGCGGGCAGCCCGTCCAAGATCTTCGATCTCAACTTAAACATTGAGGAATTGCAAACGATTCTCAAGCATCCAGAAGATGCTGCATCAATTCCTAAGATAAACACTATGACAGAAATGCTGCATTCAGCAAGTATGCCGAACTCAAACCACCACGAGATTGGAGACGGAGGACACGACCACTCTCCGCATTCCAACGAATATGCGCTTTCTTCAACCCTCTCTGGAGCCTCCAACGTAGCTACCGCCGGAAGCACGGGCGCCAACAACAGTGGACCTGCTGGCCCCGTGCGGCCCGGGTTTCTAACTCGGCTTCTGCTGGAGCATGTTTCTCCCGACCACACTGAAGACGTGTCCCGTCATTCTGCTTGGAAGGCTCCCGACTCATGGGACGTCACCGAGGCAGGATGGAAAGAACATTGGGACTCCGAGAGCACTGGACTGAGTGATAGCGATACCGACGACATGCAGGATGATGGAAGGTTTGGACAAGGGCCTGGTACTGGTACCGGGTCAAGTGCCACAAACCTAACAAACGGTGCCCCTGCTACTGCAGGACCGGAAGTGATACGACGTCGCACCAAACGAATGGAACAAAGTCTCCGTGTTCCCGAAAAGAAGTCGGCAACGGTGTTTGGCATCGAAAAGAACCTGGGTCATATGATGCCCATCACCAGGGGACCCAACCACATCATCCGTATCTTCAAGGAGGACAATACATTCACCACCATCTTGTGCGCCGTCGAAACGTCGACTACAGAGCTCCTTACCATTATTCAGAAGAAATTGTTCTTGGATACTATCAGTAACTACCAATTAACACTCTACTATGGACTGCACACCAAGGTGCTTGATCTGCAAGAAAAACCCTTGAAAATCCAGCTCGGGCTTCTTACCATGCAAGGCTATAATAATCGCGACAATTTGCCGGCAATTGGTCGTGGAGATATGCTGTCAATTTACCGTTTTGTGATAGAAAACATTCTGTTACGCAGTCTTGGTCATGAGGAGCAAACCACCACCGCCAAGAACTATGTGGACGTGCAAATCAGCGGGTTGGGCCTCAAAACGATCCCAATTATCTTCCACCAGCACACTTTTGAGATTGAGAAGTTGGATGTGTCGCACAATCCGGCAATTTACATTCCACTTGACTTTATTCAGTCTTGTAGTAACCTCAACACCATCGACTTTCTGTACAATGGCTGCTCGCGCTTTCCGCACAATTTGCTCGAGGCGCTGGCGCTGTTGCTCTCGCTCAACATGTCCAACAACTTTTTAGCCGATATTCCTGCGCGTTTTGCTCATCTTTGTAACTTGCGCAACTTGAAACTTAACCTGAACCAGCTCCACACCCTCCACTCCAATTTCGGAAAGCTTAAGAACTTGACCACCCTAAACTTGTCTCTGAATTACTTCGAGGTGTACCCCGAGTGCGTCAATGACTTGACCGCACTACAGGAGCTTGATTTATCGTACAATGACTTGAACAGTATCCCCGCATCGATAGGTAAATTAACCAAGCTTGCCAAGCTCAATTTATGTAGTAACAAACTACGGGGACTGCTCCCTCCAGCGCTTAAACGGCTTGGTGCTTTGAAGCGGCTTGATATTCGATACAATGTCATCACTAACATTGACGTGTTGGGCCTGTTGCCCAACTTGGAGGTTTTATACGCTAGCAAAAACGACATCTCACAGTTTTCCGACAAGATGGAATCTTTGCGACTTTTGAAGTTTGACCGGAATCCGGTAACCACCCTTGAATTCGAGATCCTCTTGCCCATGTTGACTGTATTGGACTTGAGCAAGGCAAAAATTGCCGCGATCCCGTCAGAGTTTCTTTTGAAGATCCCCAATATAGAAAACTTGGTTCTTGACAAAAATCACATAGTCACGCTCCCAGAGGAGTTGGGCACGCTCAAGAAATTGTCGCATTTGTCGATCTATGATAACAATATCCAAACTTTGCCCTCATCTATTGGTCAGCTTTCGGCGCTTCAGTACTTGGATTTGCACCTGAACAACATCGGTTCTTTGCCCGCGGAATTGTGGCAATTGGGCCGTCTTACATTCTTAAACGTCAGTAGTAACATTTTGGAGGAGTTCCCCTTGCTAGACACTCGCAGCTCGCGCGTCAATGTGGCCAGTAAGCCTCCTCTTTCGTCGTCGCTTGCCTCCCTCTTTCTTGCAGACAATCGCTTGAAGGAAGAGGTGTTTGAAGCGATATCTCTTCTTGTGAACTTGAAGTACTTGAACGCGCTGTATAACGACTTCGTGGAGGTGCCCGAGGGTGCGTTGGCGCCGCTCGTAAATCTTCTGGAATTGCACTTATCCGGAAACAACTTGACCAAACTCCCCGCTGACGACTTCGAACACCTTGTGGATTTACGCAGCCTTTTTGTTAACAACAATAAGCTCCTTACGATCCCACCCGAGTTGAGCAATTGTAAGAACCTCGTGCACTTTGATGTCGGTTCTAATCAACTTCGGTACAACATTTCGAACTGGCCCTACGACTGGAATTGGTGTCACAACGAGAATTTGAAATACTTGAATTTTTCGGGCAACAAGCGGTTTGAGATCAAGCAGAGTTATACGCTTGGCTCGGAAAAACCAGGCAACGACGGCTATGATTCATTGCTTGTGCTTAAACACTTGCGTGTGCTTGGATTGATGGACGTGACGCTCACCACGCCGAACGTTCCCGATCAGAGCCTTAACGTGCGTGTGCGCACCACCACTTCCGAACTTAAAACAATCGGCTACGGTGTTTCCGATTGTATGGGCACCGCCGAGGTGGTTCTGTTCCGAGACACCTTTCTGCAGAAATACCGCGGAAAAGAAGACGAGGTGCTCATTTGTAGTTTCAATGGATATGATACATCGTTGGCTGCAGGAAAGGGTAACTTGGCTGGAACAGGGCATATTATTTCGTTCATCTGTAAGCAGCTCTTCTCGACTCTTTTCAAGGCAGAGTTGGAACGTGACGAGCTGGACGTCCAGGACGCTTTACGTCGCGCGTTCTTGCTGCTAAACCGCGAGGTGAACTCGGTCTTTGCTGCTATTCGTGCTGGCACTTACACACCTCCGGTAGCAGGAAAACAAGGAGAGATCCCTGAGTTGCTGCAGATAGACCTTGCGGTAGACCTCTACAAGGGCTGTTGTATGGCTGTGGTGTACATCCGCAAGGCCGTCGTTTATACGGCAAACCTCGGCGACATCGAGATTCTTCTCCTGCGTAGTGCCAGTGATTACACAGTTCTTCTGACAAAGCACGATCCAACGCTGCGCGAAGAGTTTGAGCGGATTCGCTCTTCCGGTGGATACGTCACGGGCGATGGAGCGCTTGACCTGACGCTTCTGGTGCTGAGAGGCATTGGGTTCTTTGGGTATGTGCCCCACACGAATGGTTGTCCAAGCACTGCCCAGTACGACCTCACAGGCACCGAGGGTGTGTTAATTGTGGCGCTGCCCAAGCTTTGGGATTTTGTTCTGCACGATTCTGCAGTTGACATTGTGCGCCAGGAAAAGGACGACCCAATCATCGCTGCCGAGCGGTTGCGTGACCATGCGCTCTGCTACGGCGCAAACGATCGTTTATCCGTGACTGTGGTCACCGTTGGTATACCCAATGCGGGCTCTGCGGTCTCTGCACCCCAAACGAAGAAAGGCCGTCGAGACAGACAATTGCCCTCGGGCGATACGGCGCTTCGTAGGCTCAACGACGAAATTGATCCTCCTACGGGCTACATCGCGTTGGTTTTCACAGATATCAAAAATTCGACCCTTCTTTGGGACACCTACCCCGTGGCAATGCGTTCAGCCATCAAACTCCATAACACAATCATGCGGCGCCAATTGAGAATTGTAGGCGGTTATGAAGTCAAAACTGAAGGAGATTCGTTCATGGTCTCGTTCCCGAGCGCTCCGCTGGCTCTCTTGTGGTGTTTTAACGTGCAGAACCAATTACTTGTGGAAGACTGGCCCTCAGAAATCCTCGCCACGAACGAGGGCTGCGAAGTGACAGACAATACTGGAAAAATTATTTTTAGGGGTCTTTCTGTGCGAATGGGTATCCATTGGGGTAGTCCCGTGTGCGAATTGGACATGGTAACACGTAGAATGGACTATTTCGGGCCCATGGTCAATAGAGCTAGTCGTATCGAGAGTAGTGCTGATGGCGGCCAGATTGCTGTCAGTTCGGATTTCCTAAAGGAGATGGAGCGTGTGATCAGCGTGCACTCGCAAATTGGCAACGATGAAATCACCTCCGAGTCCGTATACGAAAGCAAGGACAATTACACAATTGTGGAGAATGAGCTCTCAGCTTTGAATCTGATGCAGTACTCGTACTTCCTACTTGGAGAACGTAAATTGAAGGGACTCGAAGCGCCCGAAACAATTACATTAGTATTCCCAGAATCGTTGAAGATTCGTTACGAAATCTTCAAGAAAAAGGACCTGGCGCTGGACGTAGGCTCAATGTATGGTGCTTTGCCAGTGAACAGTATCTACACGCTTCGTTCGCTTCTGTTGAGATTAGAAAACATCTGTTCGGTTCTAAACACCGGCTACAACGTGGACGATCTGTTCCTGCGTCTTGCGGGTGACATATTCGTCAAATCGCTCTCGAATAACTTCCGCGAGAAGGACATTGTGGGGTTGTTCAATCATTTGGTCACCAGACTTGAGAACTGCGTGACTAACCTAGAATTACGACAAGCACAGAATCGATTAAAGGGTGGTGACGGCCGCATAGACTTTACGGGTAGTTTGCCAATTTGGGAGCTTATGAAGGATCTTCAAGACGCTCTCAAGCTTCTGCGGCCAGAAGTGTAACTATTTACATTGAAGTTAATATGGGAACAGAGTAAATACAAAAAATGTTAGAAAAACTTTTTTTAGAATCCGTTTTGAGCACTTTTCTTGTAGTATTTTTAGGTTTTGAAAGATTTCAGACTTTATTAAAAAAATTGCAAATTACAGATGAAAAAAAGCAACATCTCAAAAGTGAAAACATCCAATTAAAATAGCAAAACCACTTTATTAGAGAAACCAAATGCACGAGTAGTGCTATTATCCATTCTGCATTACCTGGGGAACGACCTTTTTGGAAATTCCAATGCGGGGCTCAAGGTTGAATTCTGACGTTTCGTGCAAGTTCCCTAGCAAATACAACCATACTGCTACTTAAAATTAGATATCTGCCACATGAGACATATTTTTGAAACAGAAACGTTATCCTCACGGTCTAATATCTCGTTTTTGCAGCCACACCCACTGATGAGATTGCTACCCAATTTGGATAGTGACATGTGCATGGCGGCTAAATATATTTTTGTCTAACACTTCCAAGACCTACCAATCAAAGAAAAAAAGCCAAATTCACTTCCAAGCCATGCTTTTAAATCCAAAGAAACAATTGGATCTTAACATTGTTTCATCTTTGAGGGTTCTTTATCCCCCAATTGGTGGTGCTAAAGAGGCTACCCTAAATATAGCCTTTTATGTAAGGCTACATATTTTATGTGCAGGGTAAAAAGAATACACCTGAGATTTTAAGAATGACTACGAAACAACAAACATCCAAAAGTAATTTAACTAAATTTAGGAACGTAGAGTTGGAGTAGAGTTTTCAAAATATAAATACTCGTTGTTTTATCGTCAATTTTAAAAAATCAGACTCAGTTCTACAATCAAACAGTTCAAACAATCAAGCTTCCCCCCAAATCAATCTCACCCTTATCTTGACAAGAAAAAAATGAAGTTCTTCGCTATTTTGCCTCTCATCATTCCAGCCCTTGCTGACTCCTTCGTGATCAAGGCCTGGAGTACTAACTCTGATCAATTCCAAAACACCCAAATTTTGAAGGCCAACTCTCACCCTCATGTCTTTTCTGTCGGCGGTGGCGACGGCTACGAGTTGGTGTTGAACCTTGGTGACAACGGTACTTTGTATGACCAAGATGGTGTTGGTATCAATTTGGATGGCTCTACCGGAGAGATGGGCAGTGTTGACCCATTCGGAGGTCAAGCAACTCCTGGTTTCGGTTTTAACGGTGACCACTTGGTGTTCAACGGACAGGATGCATGGAGTGCTTGCCCAAGCGGATCCGACCAATTCTCTTTGGCATTGTCTGCTTGTGTTGGAGGCACACCTATCGTGTTGCAGAGAGTTGGCGTTTAACTCTGACTTGAAATTAATTTTCTGTTCCCTCTCGTTAATTAATTACGTATTCGAACCATTAAACATTCTACTCTATATACTTTTTGTAAATCATTATTGTGAGTACATTGTTTCTTTAGAGCTGCGAAGTAATAAAAACTTTCAGGGAGGTTTTATGCAATTCTGTTAAAAAATAGCACATAAATACACAGGAAGCACAATAGATCTTATGATATCATGCATAATTATATGATGTAAAGCGTACTTCTGTTTGAACAACATCCGTACACCTTGGTTTACCGAACTGAGTACTAGCACCTGAACCATTGAAGTAACGAACGGGTTTTTCAGATTGTAGATCTTTTCTCAATTAAATAATGCAGTCAATAAACGTACAATTAAAAAAACCCTGTAGACCAGCTTATCAAATGCAGATAAAAGTTCTTTTTAGCCACGACACGAGCTGCACTGTACCATTTTGAGTTTTCGAAAGAAGTTACTGCCAAAAATAATGAGTTTCTAGGCACTTATGGCGGAAGAAGGCAATAAATATTTGAACCATGTTTTTCGACAGCAAGAAAATTATATGTTACGCTAAATCTCGCTCAATTAGCCCAACATGTTCTTTCCTGAGGACAACCTAAATCAATACTGCAATAAGTTACTGCGAAACATTTTCGGATGATTCATACAAAAATAGAGGTTATTAAAATTTGAATTTTCAAGTTTTCGAAAATGATTTTTAACTACCGAATTATGGGAATTTTCCCACCAGAAAATGGTCAACTTGGGTTTCTCCAATGGGGTCCAAAAAAAAGCAGCAAATTTCTAGGAAAATCCGGCTCGATCCATATGCCAACTGCATCGATCCAGACTTGGCCATTTAAACCGGCCTTTTCTTCCGTCGTCTCTGTTTGGCCTCACATATCTTGCTGCGCCCAAAAGAGCCGTTGCGCATTGTGTCTCTGCTGAATGGGCTATTCGTATGTATTCGATTTGTATGGTATCGTAAATGTTTAGTATATGCAGAAACATATATTTTGGACGGTGTATAGATGAAGATAGGTAGTGCGAGGTAAATAATTCAATAGGAGCCAAAAGTTTCGAGGTTTTTGGAAATGTTTTTCAAGATTTCTCTACGTGTGTTGGCGTGCAGAAAGTTTTTGATAAGATAGAATTAGACGTGGCGCCTTAGTGAAGATGTTTTGAATTGATTATAATTCTGAGAAGAGAATCGGTAGCTTTTGGCTAATGATGTGCAGCTGATAATTGAAATTCTGTATGAATTAGTCCAAAAGTTGAAGGTTTTTTGTAAATGATTTCTAATTAGTATTTGCATACTTGCACACTTCGTGTGGGGTGTGTTATGTGCTATTAGAGATTTGAAAAATCTACTTAAGGTTCAGAAGGCTTCAACCTGGCGATTTACTTTGTGAAGATAGAATAAATTCAGATGTATCAATAGAGGCTGAAATCGTTACGGCACCACGATATCTATTGTTCTTTTCTTAAAATTAAAGATTTTGATATTTTGCATGCTCTTTTTCCTACGTTTTATATTCAATGGTTTGACGCAGTTTCACCAAAAGTTCCAAAACTTCAAATAGAGCAAAGAATTTGCCCTTCTTTTCGATCGTTAAAAAGTTAGATAATTCAAGTTAATTTGAAAATATTTCTTATCCTTTTTTTATGATTATGGTATCTCCTATGGGATTCTCTTGTTCTCGGCGAAGTTTGTTGGAAAAGCGAATTGGTGCCAACATATAATAAAAAGTAAACTAGAATGAACTGAATTTTTGAATTAATATAAGAAGCAAGCAAACTATGGTTCTGTCCCGAGGCATCTCCCTAAATTCAATTCATCACAGCTAGCCAATTTTCCATTTGCCATATTAAAAAGGTTTAATGATATGTCGTTCTTTGCAAACAAATTCAAGCTGGTTTCTCTCCTTCATATCATTTAGTCACATTTTTGAAACATTTGCTGGTGGCTTCCAAGTCCCTATCGGTTCATTATTTTAAGCTGACTTCGTCGAAGATAGAAAAAACGTCATCTTCAAATCTTACAGATTTTGCTTTATAAGTGTATCTATGATAACTGATTCTTTCGAAGGTTTTTTCATCGTCTTTTCCTAGCGGTGAACAATCCGTCATTAAATCTTATACACAACAGAAGCCCAAAGTGCTATTCCAATTCGAGCCATTAAAACATTACTGAAATATTCATCATCCAACATTGATTCCATGTTTCCATTTCATTAAAGCAAACTCCATCAGTCGTTCAAAAAACTGGTCACATGACCCCGCTTATCAGCGCTTATCGGTTGCTAAAACGCTAACACATATATTCTCTTCAATTCAAAACAAGAATCAAAGGGACGTATAGAATACTCACTTAATTTCTGATCCGATTCACTAAACCCTCTTTTAGGATATCCGAATCTGCCAATGAATTCAGCACCACTCAAATCTCTCGAAGGTATTACTTCAGAAAAGCTAGTTAAAGAAGCATCGGCAATTGCACAGCTGGTATCCTCCTGGAGACTAGGCGGCCAATTCAAGTACAACGTTCCTCAGGCTCCTGATAAGGTAGTTGTAGACATCCACATCAAAGAAGAGCTTAACAAGGACTACTGGGTTGCTCGGGTCAATGAGTTTGAAGAGGTTCCCAACGAAAACATACCTAAGTTGTGGAAGGATTTGCTTCAATATAGCATTGGCTCGACGGAGTCGCTAGATGCATGTCACACCGTATATGAAGAAGACTACATCGAAGAGATCTTCAAACACAAGCTCACTTCAATAGTATTGCCAGACCCAGCAGAGGGGTATCTGGTTTTCACTTACTTATCCGAGCTGTTTTATAAATTGCAATGGCCGTTGAAAATTCGTCGGTTTTGCAATTTAGTTCACGTTGTGAAGTCTGCTGACGAGAAGCAGGCGTTTGTAATAAGTCTAGCTGTAGATCCGTCTTTGATTCCGAATGCCTCGAAGGACACCAATTTCGTGGATGGCCAGTTTAGCGCAGTAGAGAGGTTGGAGTATGACGGAGAAGATTTACAGTGGTTGATGACCACATGCTCAGATGCCAAAGGTCTGGTTCCGTTGTGGCTAGCTAAAAGGGGTCTCAATTCTGCTGTAGCCAAGGATGTTCCAAGTTTCATGAACTGGGTCCTGAAGAAGTCAAAGTAAGCAACTACAGATTTACAAGCGTATGGAATCTCGATTTGGAGTAATAGGAACAGGTAAAAGTGTTATCCGTAATTTACACTTTTTTACGCCAATTATTTTGATTGTTATCCCAACAAGTTGTGTTGAGTTTGTGTTGAGTTTGTGTTGAGTTTGGGTTGAGTTTGGGTTGAGTTAAATTTGGGTTGATCAGCTCTATTAAGAACTACTTGATTCTGGGCCATACGTCAAAAGGTGCCGTTGAGACATCGATTGCTTTAGTATATACTGTCTGCCGAAATCTTTCAAACAACCTCGAGACAGGCCTGCTTGATTTCAGTTGTAAGCAGATGATGAAGCCCCTCATTGAAACAACTTAAGCGAATCTATTAAGAGTTCAGAGATGAATATCCTGACTGAAACTTAAGTTAGCTTGGTATTTCCTTGAACTATTTGTATATAGATGAACACGAATGGTTTTATGATGTACTTTTGTCGCAAGACGCCCTAATCCCAAATAATGGCAGAAACAATAGGAAATCCTTCCATTAAACTGATTCTTCTATCAGGTTCTGCCAAAGGTGTTTCTTCTAAGTCGCGTTCCATTATCATCGATTATAAGAGCCAATCGCTATTAAGAAAGAGAGAGTTTTTTAAAACACCATTCTGCTCATTATGATGAACCAAAAGTTCTCTGTTATTCTAATCGAACTATTGACGTATTCCCATCTACCAATTGTGTAACGAGTGGCTGCAAATCTGAAACAGTTACTCTGAAAACATCCAAGTATTAATAAAGAATTAAAGAAGAAGACTCCAACTCTTTTACTTCAAGCAAAATCTCATTAGACTAGAAAGTGATCCCAAAGAACCACCGAAATAAATTTTTTCCCTCTTCTTTAGTTTCCGTTCCCCATTCCATTTGTGACTTCTCTCTCTAGTTCGCAACTCGTTCCAAAATAGAATAACAGAGACCTTCAAAAACCCATCTTTTTTTGCAAAAAAAAGGTCAACTCTCCACCAAAAGCTGACAGAACATACTACTCCTATTTTCCACAATTCTAACTGATCACGTGACCCTATCAGTCTCATCTCGTGAGGCATCGCATCTCAAGTGCCGGTTATCTGCAGTACGCAATTTTCCCGCGTAAAAGCGTCTGTTTAGAACCACCAAAGCAAGTGTTCTCTCCACTTTTTGGTGTAATCATCGATAACTGATTTATTTTGTCAGTTTGCTATAAACACGAGCACTTATCACGTGCCTAAAACGTTGTCCTTCTTTAAAAAAAATCTTGTGGGCGCGTCTTTTCCTGTTTGTGTTTAAATCTACTAATCACGAGAGCATACACGAAAAACCCGGGTAATCCTGGTCCTCCCCATACATAGTCACCGACAACGAAAACATGTCCAATCCGTTGGTTGACCGAATCCTTAATAACCCGCTCACATTTGTTGCGGCGAAAAATCTGGAGCTGGAGGATCAGTCGGCAGAAGTGGCCTCCTATATTGTCCTAAGCTCAAAATCCAAACCAACCGCGAAAACAATGACTGCAGCACCCAAGGTCACAAAACGGGTTGCTCCTAAGCCCAAGTCGTTGGCTGAAACAATAGCGGCGTACACCGGTAAACGATACAAGACCAAGGCCGAACGTAAATCAAGGCCTCCAAAAGAGACTGTAGTCATGGACCATGAATCTTCTGACGACACGCAGTACGAGTCTGCTTCGGAGTTTCACACGGATCTGTCGTTTCAGGGATTTCCAAGCTCTGCTGAGGACCATTTTGAGGAGTCGGCGCTGTCGTCTGACGATGTTGGCGAACTTATTGCTTTTAGGGATGATAAAGATGACAAAGAAGACGCGGACGAGAATGAGGATGAAACAAAATCGAGCTCAAGTTTAGAGACACTCATTGGTAGTAAGTTCCATAGTTTACTGAATGGCGTAGTTAGTAAATCGCCGCTTTCACAGGGCGTCCAAGACTCCTCGGAATCTCTTTTTGAGCTGGATTCATTGTCAAACAGAAAAACCATTTCGTTTGATGGCGAGGATTTAGGCGAGGATTTAGGCGAGGATTTAGGCGAGGATCTTGGCGAGGATCTTGGCGAAGATCTTAAAGAAGAACGCACTCTTGACAAAGAGAACATGACTTCAGAGACTAACAATGCCAAGAGCCAGAGCGAAGGCGACGAAGATGTAGATGACGAAGATGAGGAACCTGACGATGATGATAGCGAAGATCCTGATGTCGCTTCAGATGCCGAAGACCATGATATTGACGAAGAAGCAGATGGCGAAGGAGGGCTAACTGGGGAAGAGCTCTCGCGCCTTAAAGAAGACTTGCTTGCAGATGCACGCATGCCGTTGGATCATCAGGATAAGGACAAAGAGTATCCAACAGCTCCCCAGCCAGAGGAACTTCCTCCAACGCCTCCAGAACTCAATGACCACTACAAAGTCGGCGAGGCTCCCAGCGACACCGAGACATCGTCGCGGATCATCACAATGTGGCCAAAAAGCTACGAGAGCCGGAAACCCGTCGGTCTCATTAACTTCGGTGTGACCTGCTACATGAATTCTGCCATCCAAACCATGATCCACATACCTGCAATCCAGCAGTACCTCATGGATGTGCAAGCTAACAAACACAAACAAATTGCTCCTCGGTCTGTGACTCACACGCTTGCAGAGCTTTCGTCGCGAATGTGGGGCTTGCTGAAGGAAAAGCACTCGAACCGGAAGTACATCAACCCAAAGAAGATGGTTCTGAGATTGGAGGATATCAATTGCATGATGAGCGAGTGGCAGCAGGAAGACTCTCACGAATATTTTATGAGTCTCATGTCGAGACTACAAGAGGATAGCACACCTAAAGGAAAGAAGCTCAATCAGTCTGTTATCTATGACATCTTCGGCGGTCTTCTTGAGCAAGAGGTTATTTGCCAGGAATGCAAGACCGTCAGTACCACCAAGCAGGAATTTTATGACTTGTCGCTCGGATTTAATAAGCGGCGGCTTTCAAACGAAACCGCAGACGAAAGTAACACCCCAAAATATTCCACTGAACGTGCAATCAGAGATTTCTTCAGTCTAGAGACAATCCGAACCGATAAAAACGATCCGTCATCCGGTTACTATTGCGAAAAGTGCGGCAAGAGAACAGTAGCCACCAAAAAATCAACCGTTGAGAAAAGCCCCCAAACACTTTTGGTTCACATGAAACGATTCAAATTCAACGGCAACTCATCGCTGAAGGTGAAGCAGCCCATAATATACCAGAAGTACCTTGATCTTGAGAGATTCAGCAACAACAACGACCCGATGAAGTACCAGCTCACAGGCGTGATAGTCCACGAGGGAAGATCCATTCTGTCGGGCCATTACGTAGCACACACCTTGCAGCCTGACGGGTCATGGTCTACTTATGACGACGAGTACATTAACAAGATCGATGAGCGCAGTGCGTTAAGCGATCCGTCGGCTTACTGCTTGTTGTACACTCGTCTCAGGCCCAAGGGCAAGAAGAGAGGCGCAGAAAAGAAGGGCGCTTCTCGGGCCAACAAGCGGTCGAAATTATAGGGCCCATACTGTTCTGTAAAGCGCCAAACCCGGACCCCTTGCATTCTTTCAATTTTTCATCCATAAGCATAGTGCATGCGATTAATTCATTATATGACTCTAGAGGTGTAGGTAGTAGGGATAGTAGATGTATTGTAGTGCCGCATATAGGAACATTTTCTTTTCTATTAGCTTGTTTGTTGTCTATATTTTCTCTCACATTAATCGTTCTTCCATATTAAAGCAACAAAGTTCTTTAAACTACTGTTTAATCTTAAAATAAAACTTCTTTAATTGCTTCCTACAAATTTTTTTTTGTGATCAATTAAACATATGTGAGGGGTGGTGCAAGCAAGAGATGGCCCCCAGGAAAACAAAGAAACCCAAATGTAATCAGAAACCAGCCAGAAATATAAAGATAGTAATAAATTACGCGTCGACAAACACGTTCGCATCCTCCTCGTTCTCGTCAAAGTTATCTTTGTCGCTGGGAATGCGGCGCCCCTCTAAATGAGTGAGGCTCTCGCGGAAATGCATAATCGGAGGTCGGGCATACCGCTTCTTGGAAACTGGACTCTTTTCAGATACAGAGCCGTCGAGCCGCAGGATCAGCGAGATGCTGTCGTCGTCAGAAATGGAGACACTGGCCAGCGAGCGCCGTCTTCGCAGGATTTTCGCTTGTTCTGCTAGAATCGACGTTGCCGAGTTGTTGGGTATCAGATGGATGAACTTGCGCTCGATTACAAACTTCCCCTCTTTGTACGATTCTGCAGAGCAGTAGGACTTTTTGTAAATCCACCCAAGCGATGTCAGGCACTGGCCACATTTGACCTTATTAATGACGTAGGTGCCCGTTTTCATCTGAGTCTCCAAGTCATCACGATCGCGCAGAACGTTTATGAGTTGATCTACAAGATAGGCCTTTCCTGACAGGCCCCAGAACTTGTCGGAGATAACAAGACTTGATAGACACAAATGGGATAGACAATTGGTGCAGACAATGATCTGGGTGTCCGAGTCCTCGTAAGAGGCGCTTTCAAAGAAGTCTGTGATCTTCAAACCCATCTTGAAGTTGTATCTTCAGGAAGTCGAGGTAGAAGGCAGAGGGAGGGACAGAAGCAAGTTACCGTTAATAATTGAAGGTAAGGGCAAAAAAGTATCGAATAATACACCGAGAAGTGTTAATTTTGCCGTCTCTAGTATCAATCAGTAGTATGTTTTCGATTCGTATTATGTTATCGATCCGTACAATGCTTACTAGTATCTGGGTTTAGCCTAGAAGCTTATCGCGATATGATAAGATAGGGAGAGAAATAGAAATATAAAGAGCGGGACTCGGATCCAAAGGAAATAATCCTTTAAAAGAAAGAGACTAGAAACCGTAGAAAAACCTTTGGTTTTGTCTTTAGGCGAGCGGAATAGGAATTGGGCTAACTCCCGACCTTAGCTTCTTGGGTGAGGCAGGATAGCTAAATGCACCAAAAGATGAGTTTGCAGAGGATGAAATAACGCGGGAGAAAGAAAGATTATCAAATTACACAGGAACTTGGTTTTGAAACCCTTTCACCAGATTTCAAGCGTTTTGTGGCTGGCTCAAAAGCACTCCTTAAGGTATGATCAAAGGGGCCAATTAAGCTGATAAGGGAAACTAATTTCGGGCAAACCACCAGGTGGAAGTACGGGCAGGAGATTCTTTGAGAATGAGAGGAAGTCCGAAAATGAATAGTGCCAATTTGGAAACTCCTACAAAGAAAGAAGTAAACTAAAGTGGCCACGCCGAATCAGGACGCTCCTCACTTTAAATATGTGTGGTTGTGGAGTCATGTCATTGTAATGCATGGAGGGGCAACATACCGGGGAACGGCGGGCCAGAACGTCAAAAAGACGACGAACATGCAGTTTTTTTGGTGTCAGAAATGAATTGTTAATGCTACAGAATGAGACTTTTGTATTTTACTTTTCTTTCCTTTTTCGTCTAATTAGGTGCAGCCGGTTGCAAACCGTTGTGGTGGGAAGCATTGCCTGCAGGAGTGCATGGGGGGATTTCGGATAGTGGAATTAATATAGGAACTTGGTGGAATCAGGGTGAAAGATGATTAAGGTATTGCAATGAGGCCAATTCGCCAATTCGGAAGAATTGTTTATTTTGTTGGGGAAATAGGAATTTTCGTTTGGATCTTTGAGGCAGAATATTCAGCGAGCAGTGTATAGGGGTGGCTCAAGGTAGTTCTACGAATAGGGAAATGATGGGGCAAAAAAAAATGAGTTTCTTTGATTATATGAATTGGAAAGAATCAAAAGAATATCCTGTCCTATACATCTGCTTCCCAGCTTTTATAACATTTGTTAGACTACTTACCTTCAATTGTGAAAAGACTACGGGATCCCGAACAAACCGTGAGAGTAATTTGATCCGATTAATCTGATTGAAATACCGGCCGCTGTATCTTTGAGTTATTGGGCGTGGAGGTTCCGGAGCCATAGGAAGGTATAGAAATGGTACCAGTCTCAACGAGGCTAGAAAATTATTCTTAGGCAACTACCACATAAAAGGAGCTCCGAAAAGACATGAACTTATAAAAGGATCTCCTTGGTTTATCCTGAGCGATTTTCTTAACACATACTTCGGCGCTAAACTTTAGCCCTCTACACAGTAAATCCAGAACGACAGCATTTGAAAATGCGCCCAAAATTCAAGGCCAATTACAACCAAAAATCGGTTTCCTTCAGACTGAATTTGAACCCATACAAGTATTTCAGCGCCGCGGTAATGAGCCCGCAGTCATCGTTCGGCCGGCGGTGTAAAAGCGGGGAACAATTCAAAGCACGATATCATCCCGCCAAAACAATTCATTTGTTCCGTTTGCTTTGCCACTACTAACCCGCTCATTGTGTCACTATCCTTGTCTCCCCACTAAATCAGGACATATTGTACTGCAGATAAGGCGCACATTCTCGTAAATTGGCCATGTTTAAATTGACTTTTTTTTTGGCATTCACGAGCTAATTAATAACTTTTGCGCATCAGTGAATTTGTTTTATCTTTGGTGATTTCTTTATTTTTCTTGAACAAATGTTTTTTTTGTTTCTGGGTGATTTGGCATCCTGAGCAATTTGGGTGTGAGGTCACATCTTGCAGCCAAGATTCCGTGACTCTTGGTTCGCCTATAAAAGGAGCAAGAACCACTTCATTTCAACACTCATAATATTTTCATAAATAAAATCAGGTCAATTTAAAATGCCACAATCTCTATTCGATTTATTCTACCATAAACCAGCGGCTGTAAAAACAAACGAACAGCCGAAACCTCAGGTAAATGAGACTCCGCCAAGAAGACACTCGTTTGGAGAGAAATTCACTCTTCCAATCCTTGACCAGGAGATGAACACCGGTTATTGGTATGTGGTGACTTAAGGGTTTAGCGTTGTAACTTCGATTGCGTTTCATTTCTATTTACATTTCTCAGTCTCACCACTTGTAGATCCCCCGGACCTTAAAGTTCAAAGGCTCGTTGTTCAACCCTGTCTTGGGGTTCTTTTTACTCTCCTTTTGCTCCTTCTCCCACGCCAAACGGTCTCGCGTCTGCTGTGTCTTCAAAATCACCTTAAGATGAACACTACGACTCTGAAGAAGACCCACACGTCCACGGCCCTTCCACTCGATACGTTTTCTGGTGTTTCCGTCAGATCCCGCCCACAATGCATGGATGTAAAGCTGGTCTTCGTCTAGTCCCTGAGAGGTGGCGAGCTTGAGGCCCGTTTTCAACAACTTCTCGAGTTCAAGGGCCATCTTCTTGGGGATAAAATGTAATTGGTTTATAGCGTTTTTAACATAGTATCCACGTACGAAACGGTTGACTAGCGTAGCTTTCTTAACGGACGAATCAATACGGAATGACTTGAGGTATACTGAGGGCTCCAACACCTCTATCTCGGCCTCGGTCAATGACAACTTGTAGTGCTTATTTCTTTCCTGGTCGAAAATGATCTGGTTGTTTTTGTAGAATCCGTTGTGGGCCACGTTAAGGTCGAAGAGCCTTCTTTTATCTGAGGAGATATACTTTTCTCTGTTTTCTTGCAGTCTCTTAGCCTCTTCTTGATATTTCTGCTGCAACAAGTTGTCCTGTGCGGGGAGGATGTCCAAACCGGCGGGCACATCCTGTTCAGATTCGTTTTGGACCGTTGGTTTGTGACTAGTAACATCGCCGAAAATGCTTCCTGAAGAGGCACTTCTTGGCGAGAAATAGAAAGATCTCGCGAGGCGGAGTGGCTGTATCTGCGACATACGAGGTGTCAGCCTATTGAGCCAGAGAAAGCCGTTTCTAAGCATTTCGTGTAGATGGTATATTGTATGGATGGAATTTTTCAGTTGTCTCAACTATGCAATGTGTGCAGGACACGACAGGCTTAAATCTATAGAAATTATGGATGAAAACGATTTTTGATGTTTAGAGAAGCAATAAATTTAATAAGCTTTTCTTTTAAAAATTTCATGATTTGTTCACTTGTTTCGGGCTACCGTTTTGAGTTAGAGTAGCTTCACCATCAGCATAACTAACTGAAGTTGAACTCATATCCTGTGAAACTTAGTAAGACATTAAATAAGCTAAGAGAAACAAATAAGATAATAAAGCATATCTTTTGAGCTTCCAATTTTAAACTTGCTCTCGCACGTCAATAATGCAAGAATCATCACTAAAAATATCGTCTCTGTGTTTTGGATTCAATGAAGTAGTTTTTGCTGTCAAAGACTACTAAAGTCAAAATAAGAAAATAAAATGCTGCTGGTGAAATTACTTCTTGTAGAGATCTCGTTTATTTCCAGTTAAAATAGTCCTACGCAAACTTGCACTTGTCATTCCGAAAAGAAACATAGTTTCTAATTGTTATGCTCTGTCATAATCAAGCGGTTTATTAGTGAATAATTCTGCTGCGCACATTCACTTCAACACGTCTAAAAAGTTTAGTACTTTCATACCAATTGAGCCGTTTCAATGGAACCTGCCAGTACTCCCAGCACAAATGGGACCAGTATCATGGACGATTTGCCAGCTATAAATGGCACCTCAGAAACGCTCATCTCTCTGTACGCAGATACCAGTCCTGTAACCAAGCAGAGGGTCTTGCATGAACAAAACACACAATCAGGATCTCTTGTCACCTCAAAGAGCATTCAAAACAGCGACGAAAGAGGAGGATCAGGATCATCCGCTTTTGCTAATCCTTGGGGTATTTTGCATACCGATCAAGACCCGAGACAAAGGCGTCAGATACTATGTAGCGACTACATCAAAACACGTGCGGCCATAAAGGCAAAAGAGACGTTTGATTATGCGTTTCCAGACCACTTAAAAAATAACCGTGCTATTTCTGTCGGCAAGTTCGGCCTAAATAGGTTGTTCAATTACTTGATACCGGTGATAAAAACCACAATTCAAGACGTACAGCCACCCGCCGAACCCATTTACAGTGCAAACCTTCGCCCACTTATTCTAGTTATAGTTTTAGGTCCAAAAAGCTCTGTAGATCATTCATGTAAGCTAGCGCAAGAGGCTTGTTCCGAGACTTGGATCAAGCCAGGAGTTATCTCTCAATACTACACGCAAGGAGACTGCGATGCAACTTTATTGGTGGCAACACCAGCGGCATTCATTTGGACCACGCAATTTCAGAGAATCTACTTAAGTGAAGTCCGCCACTTGATCATAGATGATGGAAACGTTATGGTCTGTCCTAAAGATGATTCCAAGGCTATATATGACATCAACCGGCACTTCCATGATCTTCCGGTAGACTGCCACAGATCATTATTTACTATTTTCTCGTCAGACAGCTCAAAAACTTTCACTAACGTTTTAACAAGGGATTTTGCACTAGTCTCCGTTGCTGACCATGCGACATGCTTCGAGCTCACCATTTCGTCATTATGGAACAATAAAAACATGAATTCCCAGGAAGAGCTATCCGAAGAGCCAAGGAGAGAGGCCACCCTTATATGTGTCCCATCGCACGAGTTTGCAACTGAGTTGGTACAATACTTACGGAGCAATAATTTCAATGCCTACACTCCTCTGCAAGAACATAATTTTGAAGGTGACCCAAATTTTGAAGAGCTCTCAGAAGAAGATAGACGTCTGGCTTTGATTGAGTATAATCATGAACGCGACAGTGAGCTTTTTGGTATGGTTAAAGAGTTTAACAACAGTGAATCAGATTTTCTAGTGCTAACGAGGGACGCGGCACATCATCTTATTCAGGTCTCCTTGGGTGCTTACGAGGTGAGGCCAACTCCCGCGGCCGCACGTAAAGAATACAGTTTCCGAAAGCCTCCTAAAGTGTCATTTTGGAAAAAACTTTTGCACAAGAAACCAACGAAAAAGAAGCCGGTTTCTCCACAAAATGACGCCCAAGCCGAGCTACTTAAGCAAGAGCAAGTGCCATACTGGCTTCGAGCCAAATTGAAGTCCAACAAGATAGTAATCAACTACGATTCACATGACACAAGTTACGATATATTCACAGCTTACGGTGTTCGTTTTGATGAACCCTCTGATTATAGCTACGATGAATTTCTTAGGCGGCTATATACGGCCGAATTGCAGCGGCGTCATATTATTGAGCCCACCTCAGTTAAAGAGCAATTTTCGAAACGATGGGACTCATGCATGTAAAGGAATGACCCTATTAACGGGATTCAGGGGTAAATTGCTGATTGGCGGAATACCCTGGGATGAGATCGGCAAAGCGCTGGGGCCAAGAGATCTTTTCAAACAACAATGCACCCAACCTCCACAAGAATGCACAATACTACCCGCTTTAGAATTTAGGCGAAAGTCCACCTTAGAGTTGTAACCGCGGTAAATTAATTATTAGAATTTGGGAAAGTCTCGATAAGGAAAATAAAAAAACGTTGGCTAAGATCTGAATGCACCACCGTTTGAACGGCACAACAAAGCTGACTACAACGGTTATGCATAATCTTATCGTCACGTCAAGCCACCCCGCATGGGCGATCTTTTGATTGATTCTTCTTGAGCTTGAATAAAGATCGAGCGCTTGAATATGTGGCGCATCAAGGTTACGACGGAAATCTGACACAATTGATGCTGACGACTTTGTGAAAGTGGGAACATGAAGATTTTGTTGTAAAGAAGTTTTCTCGTCCAGGATTTGAATGTAGGCAGCTCTTGTTACGTACAAACTCAAATGATTTTACCACTACCAAATAGGCTAGATAAAAAGCCGGATAACCAACTTGAGGCGGCATGGACCATACATGATCAGTCCAGTTAGCCGGCGAAAAACCATACTTAGGCGCACGCAAGTTTGTTGTAGCCGATCGGCACAAGCTCCAGATCTTGTTTTGATCATGCTGAGTAGCTTCGGAAGAATGGCGTTGGAATCATGTCCGTCAGCACGGAACTGTTATAAAAAGGGTCCCAAAGTCTCTTTGAAGTCATATTCTCATCAGCTTTCACTTGCCTATTAAGTTTCAACTTTGAACAAATCCAAAGAAAAGTACCATAGAGCAATATCGTTGCAAAAGATACCAAATCGACTTACAAAAGACAATCCAACGATGAAGTTTACTAAAATCGCCATTAGCTTCCTTGCCGCCTTTGCAATCGCAGCTCCGACCAGATCAAGCTTTGATTCCGAATACGGAGTTACTTCAGAGCACGTTCCCGATGAGACAAAGAGACAAACCGTGGACGAAGTCATCGAAAGTATTTCAGACAATCTCATTAATGCCATTCCTGATCAAATTGATGACCAGCAAGTTCTTGACAAGGTTATCGAGGACATTCAAAAAATGGTGACAGGGCTTCTCAGTGACTCAAACGAGATTTTCAAGGCCGCCGGAGGAGATTTTGGGGATCTTAAATCTTTTATTTCAGAGAACGAGTTGTACGACATCTTTGAGACCGCTGACTTCACCAGGAGAGGCTTTCTTCCACCTGTTGCAAAGGTGGTCGTGATCAAGTTGGTGAAAATCATGTTGAAAAAGCTTCTCGAGTCGTTACTCGAGATCAGCAAGGACACTGGGGCTACAATCGACATAATTTAGGAGTGAACCTCGAAAGGAAGTTCAGCGCCTAGAAAGACCTCGCTCATTTTGAAGTTATAGACTACCGTTAGATTATTGATCAATACAATCCATGTGCCTTTAATAAGAGTAAGATTTTTTTCGTAGAGTCAGTGTCGCTCAAAAAATTGTTCAAGGGAACTTTTGAATCTCGATTAACTGGTTTTGATAGTGCCATTCCAAAAGAAATGAAAAGGCCAACCTTAGACATGCAAGAACTCTCTACAGTCTCTTCTTACAAAATTTTCTCCAATTTTCTCCAATTTGCTCTTTTACTTGTTTCTATCACATTCCATTCTTGTCTTTCTACCTTCTCTTCGTCTTTTTACTACAGCCTACAACCCAGCCTGGGTTTCACAAATTGTCTTTATTCAATGCTATCTAATCATCGTAGCCAGACAAACTACTGTCTCTGGCTCTGGTGGGCAATGGGTACACGGTTGGAATGGGCTCGTGGTCAGCATAGAGGTACTTCTCTCTAAGCGGAGTCATGAGTAAAAGCAAGGGGCCAGCCACACCAAGACCTATGGACAAGGCAAAGTGGGGCTTTGTGTGTGCATGATATCTGATCCACTGAGTTGTTAGTAAGTTGAGGAGGGAAAGGGGGTCGGTTGTAGAAGGATTTGGTTCAATAAAAGTATCGAGGCATAATCGGGAGTTTGAGAAGTAATGAAGTGGATAACCGGAAAAGCAATGTTATTGAATTATTATAGAATACGTCTTCTTCTTTGGCTGCACATGTTTCATTAATTTTTCATGGATTATGGGATTTGTATGTTTGACGATCAATCTCATCGAAAAGGTCCTTCAGTTCGAGATATAAAGGATTAACAATTAAAGGTACATACTCTGAGTGGCTGTTTGTAGTAGACGGGATAGTCTCCCCAGACTTGGTCGGCAACACCCATTATGTGTGGAAATTGTTGGTGTAGTAGGTGCAGCTCTTCTATTGGTTGTTAGGAGCACATATATTGTGGAGGAGGAAATAAAAGGCAGAAGCAAAAAAAGAAGAAAGGGGAATCGTGACGCAAATTTTATGAAAGACTAAACTAAATGAAAAGATGTTTTTCATTGACAATTGCTAATTTTTTTTCGTCTGGATAAAAACCTTGGCGGAATACTACCTAATCTACAATTTAGACTACCCCAACAACATATTATATTACGGAATGTCTTGTTTGTGAATAGCTTATAGCTCGTGTCAAAGTCACAATACGACTTTCTCGACAATTATTCATCAACGATGCCCAATTTATGTTTGGACACACCACTAGTACTATTCTTAAGTCGAAGTCATCAAACCAGTGCAAACCACGAGATAACGTCAACAAAATAAAAAGGCACCAAATATTCTCACTCAAATTTAAGTTCTCTTCTTGCTCTTGGTACTCTTAGGCTTGACACCCGTGGTTGAGGCGCCTTCCTCAGAAACTTCCTCAACACCTTCAGCTCTCTTGGCAGCGGCAATTTCGGCTTCGCGCTCCTTCTGAAGGAACTCCTTTTGGATCTTCGTCTCGTACCATTGCGCATAGTATAAGCCACCCTGCAAGACAATCACACCAAACAAAACCACGGCCATCATGAATTGAGAGGCAGCCATAACGTTAATGCCCGTGATCTCATCGACATCACCCCAGATTCCAGTGACACACGAATTGATTCCAATTCTTAAGTTAGTGAAGTAGATCATGATGGCAATCATCAATGCACCCAAGGTTCCCCATTCGAAGTACTTGGCTTCTGGGTGGGGCTTGAACATTTTGATGAAGCACCCAGATAATCCGAAAAACATCACGGCGTGCAAGATATAGTGAACACGTGGAGGGGCATTTGCCCAGGCAGAGTAGTGGGCGATTGACCGAGAAATGGCTTCTCTATCTGGCAGCCACAATGTATAGTAATCATAAGGCAAATTGCCATAAATTACGCCCAAGCCAAAACAGGCAGCACCCACAGAAAGCATAGTTCCGACAGGAACGAGATCGGAGTAGGCCATTATGGAAAAAAGTGGTAGGAAAGGAGGAGATGGAAGAAGTTGAAGGAGTTAGAAGTTGGAGGAGATAAGGTACAGGCATTTTTCAGGTGGAAGAAATATTTGGAGAAACGAGGAGAAATGAGACGAGAGATAATTGAAGTAAGAGGAAGAGATGGAAAAAATAGGGTCAGTTTAAAGGGAAAATTGGAATGATTTTCGGTTTGATTTACTTGAGCGTGTTTGGTTGGAGGGTGGTTGTTCTGTAATTTGCAGTCACTAATTGTTGGCACTTTTGAAGATGAAACTGTAGAACGAAAGGGGGAGGAGAATTACAAAAGGTTATTTTGGATAAAAATGTGAACGATCAGAAAACAAGTTGGCTTGGGTGTCGGAAACCAGGGAAAAATGTTAAGGGATAGATATAAGGCGTAAATATAAGGGGTAGATAATGAATGACTGGATGTCTCGACGGTCCCGCTTCCTTTTGAACTGTTTGTTTACTTTCGTTTCTTCGATTACCAGATACATCCAATGCACTTATTACAATGAACATAAGAAACAAGTTCTCTCTACACCAATAGCCGAACCGACTACCAAAGACTCGGAGAATGAAGAATACATTCATATGAGTCCGATTCAAAAAATTTTTTTACCGGAAACACCATTCATCGTTGTTATGAAGGAAGACATTTTAAGATGATTTCGAAAAGCATTCATTACAACAATCCACATTAGTGTTTTGGCCAAAAGCATTTGCACGCGTACTTTTTAAGTTATTTCACTTTGAAATTTCAAACCCTCCCTTTTCTGCCTTTCTCCGTTCGTCATTTCTTTACCCGTATCTCATATTACACACTTTCCTAAACCAACAACACTGCTTCACACTCCAATTACTCATTTAAAAAACTTTGATAAATAACAACCAACTTCAAAGCTCTCTAATACATTCAATTTCAAATTTACCTTCTAACTTTCATTTGTCGTAAAGAACACCCTTAAGCTTCGTATTTCGTTTTAGCCCTCATGTGGGCGTGGACAAGGGCTACTGTGCGCAGTTAGACGCCGCACATCAAAGAAAAAACTAACGTAAAATGGAATCCCTTTAAAAACATTGAATTCTTTTTTGAGTCCATATAAATATTTGAGCTCAAAATTACTATTTTCCATCTTTTTTATTTCAAAAAACACTCGTTTCTCTCAAAAGCATTCGCTCATTCTTACCGAACCAAATAAGCGCCAAGCGGATGTCGACACATTTTCTTCAGATCAGGCAAGAAAATTTTCCCGATTTGCCCATCCAACACAATGTTCCCTTTTCGGACACAAAGTGCATTTGATCGTATTTTACCGGTTTTCTGACTTCTTCCTTTATTCTCCCCCAAGACTTGTCCCGCACAACAAATCTCCAAACTCCTACCACTTATCCATTAAAAAGCCCCTACATTGGTGCCTCATTCGTACTCTACAAAAGTGTTTTTAATTTTTAAATTCCAGATTTGAAACAGTTTGCTCTTGTCGAATTTAGTTTTAAAAACCGATTGACTCAGAGCTAATTGAGGTTTGATCATCGGAAAGCAGCAGCGTATCTGAAACCCAATCGAATCATTATTTGTACTAAATTTGCTGAAAAATACATAACAGGGCTACCAATATCGATCGAGAACACCTGAATAAATATATTCTGTCCATTTCTTTTTCCTCTGTCTCTTTTCCCCTGGTATATTGTTCCTGCTATAAGCAAGTCAGAAACACCATTCCCTAAACCATCCAGGAAACCAGCCAGGACCTCCATTTAGCTACAGATCATACACATCTTCGCCCAATCATGAGAAGTATAAAAGCTGTCGTTGTCGGCGATGGAGGCGTCGGAAAAACCTGCCTTCTTATCTCCTACACAACAAACACTTTCCCTAACGATTACATCCCCACAGTCTTTGACAACTACTCTGCTTCCGTGATGATCGATGGCGAACCCATCAAGTTGGGCCTCTGGGATACCGCGGGCCAATCGGAATACGACCGCTTGAGACCTTTGTCGTATCCTCAAACAGAGATATTTTTGTGCTGTTTCTCGGTTGTCAGCCCTGTATCGTTCGAGAACGTGCGGGCCAAATGGATCCCTGAGATCATGCACCATTCGCCACGCGATATTTTGATTGTTTTGGTGGGTACCAAGCTGGATTTGCGTGATGATCCTCATGTAATGGACGAATTAATGACTAGAAACGAAACTGCCATAACGGAACAGCAGGGTGCGAAGTTGGCCAAAGACGTAGGCGCAGTTCGCTATCTCGAATGTTCTGCTGCTACTCAAGTGGGTGTTCAGGAACTTTTTGACTACTGTATTCGTGCTGTTTTGGACCCGCCAACGTCTTCAAAAGATGGGAACGTTCAAACAGTCACTAAGACTGAACCAGATGGAACGATCAAAAGATCGAAGTTGCGCCGGTCGAAAAAGTGCTCTATCTTGTAAGATTGAAGGAAAGGGTAAGGGCAATTACATAGACTAAACACCATCACAACCCCCCATCCCGAAAGTTCTTTATTTTCCAAATTGCTCTGTGGATCTTTCGTTCTTCAGTCACTGTTTTCTGATCGCCTACATTCGAAAGACTTCCCACTACATCATATAGACTCTCTGACTTGTTTTCTACACAATTCCTTCGCTAAATCCATCTTTCAAAGACAGACATCCAGGTGCTGCCTCCAACGGTTAACCTCACTTTCTACTAATCCCTTATGCTTGCTTTCACTTGGTTGCTGCTACGCTGCCTGCATCAACTGTTGATGTTCCGTACAATTATATATTGTTGCAATACATGCACTGTTCTATGATCGTTATATGCTAAAGGGTGTATCACACCCACGTATTTTTCAAATTGACATCTCCACCGCTACTGTCCCTTGCTCAACAAGGCAGCACGAGCCGGGTGCATACCCTCGGGAACAGCCTTCTTCTTCTTTTTGTCTTCTTCCTTCTGTTTCGTCTTACGTTCCTCGTCGAACTTGGCATTCTTCTCCTTAAGCTTCTGTTGCCTAAACTCCGAATTTCCACCGCCGCCCACAGTGAGCTCTACGTTGATTTTACGATTCCGGATCACCAGATGGTGCATTCGAAGCGCTGTATCCATCTTACTCTGAATTTCTTGATTATCGTTGTCAAACTCCAAAAATGCAATGCCCTTCTCCTTTCTGATCCGGATCCGGTCCGGATTGGCGTTCTTGAAGTGAGACACGAGCTCTGCCTGCTGGATATCGTAGGGAAGGTTACCTACAAAAAGAAGGAAACGTGGGCCCGTTCCACCATTGACACCTTTACCCTTTTTTCCTCTTCTTGTTTTTCTTTTCTTTTTGGGGGTCTCTCCATCTTCCGCTGCATTCGCTATAGTTTCTTTAGATTCAGCTTTTTCTTCTTCTTCACGCTGTCTTTTCTCCTTCTCTTGTTTTTTCTCGAGAGAATCCTTTTCACGTTCGGCTTTGGGCTTTCTAAATGCCAAAGATTTAGCCTGTTTCTTGGAAAGTTTGACCTCGGACATTTGGGGGTGTAGATGCTAGATTCTAATAATTTGACTTTCGGAGATGGGCATCTGGGGTGTATGCAGGTATATGATTTTGGCTGCAAAAAAAGAGAAATTAATGACAGCTGCAATAACGGTTAAATTAGGGGAAAATCAAAACGAGTGCTGTGATTGGAAGGCATCACTGCTATTACCCCTGCTTTCAGCCTTCCATCTTTCTTTTTTGCCTACATACCATGGGCATTCATTAATTCCTCATACTGAGCCTTCAAGTCGTTGTAGGCCGCAGAAACCTTATCCAATTTCATCTGCAACTCCTTGACTTCATCGCCCTTGGCGGAATCTAATGTTGGTACCTTTTCCACGAGTGCAAACTCCTCTTGGGCTTTCCGCTCAAGCCAATCACCAAAACTCTCCTCAGTCTTGGAAGTACTAGACAATTGGATCGTGAGCGAATGTTTGAAAGGGTCTGAGGTCACTAAAACTCGCTTAAGAGACGGGAGCTGTCTGTGCTTCTTTTCAGAAAAGCCTTGTGACAGAAGAACATTCTTGTCGCATAACTGAACGCAAAGGAAAGCAATTGGAGACTTACAAGGCGTAAAAGCCTTAACAACCTGCTTGGTCACGACGTCGGCAACAAAAGTTTGGCCGAAGGAATCTCCAGAGATGAGCTGCATACCGTCTGCTGACACTTTCAATACCGTCGGAAAACACTTGAGCGCCGAGGCTTCTGGAGCGTTTTCTTTGCTATTTTTTCCAGCGATATTGTTCGTGGACGTTGATATGTGGTGAACAAATGTCTCGCTGAGGTTCGGGTCAGCTTCTACAGTAACGACCTTCCCACTTCCACCCACGGCCTCCAATACTCGAGAATGTGGGTTGACTACGTAAAAGGGGACCTGTCTGATGCTTCCATCTGAAAGTCCCGCGTAGAGTGCACGTGCTGCTGGGTCTCTAGCGAAACATTCCACTGCAGAAGAAAGAACAAACGTTGTAAGTAAGGATTTGGTCAATAAATCGTAAATACACACAGTGCCGTCCTTTGAGGACGAATAAACCTTGTAATCGGAAACAAAGGCCAGCGAGTAGATTTCAACCTGTGTCACGGGCAACGAATGGTTGGAAAATGTGGCGAACGGCTTGCAGCTGGTCAGAAGTGCTGGTGTTACAAGACTCATTACGTCCCATACATGGACACGGGTATCGAGACCTCCTGACACGAGAAACGTTCCACAGGATGATACAGAAACGCTGCTTACTTCCTGGTAGTGAGCATCCTTGACACAAACCAAGTCGCCCAGGGCTAACTCCCATATGTACAAACGGCCAGTTTTGGAGCCTCCTACTAGAAGCCACGGGGTGGCGTATGTCGTGTTCTCGACATAAGTGCTGTTATCGAATTCTGAATTGAGATTTGTTTCTGCATGAAGCGCCTCACCGGCCAATGGAGGAAATTGGACTAATGATAAGCACGAAAGAGGTTCAGGGACAGGGAACCGTTGATCAGCACTTTCCTTTCCCCAAGCATAACAAGTAATGAGTGGTTTTGTTGGAGAGGTCACAAAAAGTCTAGCGCTGGGGCCAAAGCCTGAAATGGCACCGCCGTTTCTTGGACATTCAGCATTTCGGAAAGAAGCGTAGTGGCTAGATGTTTGAATGGATGATGCAGCGCCTAGAGATTCTTGGGCATGTTTGTCTGCATCGTCGCCGCGGGTCACATATAAGACGATCTCGTCCATTGCTGTGAAAAGATGGGGATATTGATGAGATGTGTTGATGAGATGTGTTGATGGAGAGATGAGATGAGATGAGATGAGATGAGATGGGATGGGACCGAGTAAAGTGAGGAGTGAGCGATATTTATGTGGGAAGGGGAAAGAAATTAACTTTAAAGTAATAAATGAGATTTTTGCAATTTGTGGGAATTGTGGTGTTTATTAGTTAAATATTTGAGTGGTTTGATTGAGAGAGAGGACGTGGTAGGGGTATGAGATTTGATGGCTTAGAGACGATTTGGGATAAAATGAGAAAAGTTTGCTTTAAAAGGATAGAGAGGAATTGGATTAAATGCTTGATCGGAATATTTGGTCAGGTTAGGTTTCGTTTGAAGTGGCTGCAAATTCAAGGTTCTGGGCAGAATACCGGTCCCACTTTGAGGAAAATAGCAAACGAATTGAGATTGAATTCATCAGAAACATTGATAAAAAGTAAATACTTTGTTTGTGTAAATCCAATAGAGTCTGTTGTGATTTATTGCTTCATAACAGAGACAAATGTCTGTACGAAATGACACCAACGACAAAAAAATTCAGTACAAAAACTAAAAGGTCATAATTTACGCATTTTAAAGCCTTTTTAGTTCTCTTGTTTTTTTTGATTAAAACAATCTGATTACTAGATCAATTGACTAACACAAACTCACTGAAACCAGCCAAACATCATCAATTCCTTTCAAACAAAATTCCTTCTGTCGCAACAATTCAATCAACAATAAACATTCCCCACAAAAATATAAACTTTTTCAAAATTTTCACACTCTTCTCCTAATCTTCTCCCGCACCACCTCCATTACTTCCCTATACTTCCTACTACTTCCGCAAACCCACAAAAACATAGATCACCCACACCAAAGATGCCCATTGACATCATCTCTAGCGCCATATTCGATGGCCCAGAGACAATTCCCGGCTGGACCTACCTAAAGCAGTATGTGCCCCTCTTAGCTGTCGTTGGTGCCACAAAGTACTACTTTGGTGGAACATCCGTTAACTGCGACAGAAACATGCACGGGCGTGTTTTTATCGTCACTGGCGGAACTTCAGGAATGGGCGCCGAAGTTGTGTACCAATTGGCACTTCGTGGAGCTCAAGTTGTGGTGTTGTGTCGTTCAACTCAGGATCAGTGGACCATTGACTACATCAACGACATGCGAGATCGCACAAACAATAACTTGATATTCGCGGAACCATGTGACTTGTCACTGCTCCACTCGATCCGTCAGTTTGCAACCACATGGCTTGATACGCGCCAACCGCGCCGCTTGGACGGTGTCGTTTGTTGTGCCGCCGAATGCATTCCTAGGGGAAGTCCCCGAACGTTGACTGTAGATGGAGTAGAGAGTCATATGGCAGTTAACTATTTGGCTCATTACCATCTCCTCACGCTTCTTCGCCCCTCATTGCATGTACAGCCGCCAGATAGAGACGTTCGAATTGTTCTTACCACATGTTCTTCACAGGCGCTCGGGTCAGTAGACTCAAACGATGTGCTATGGGAAGCACGTCCTTATCCTAAAAGTGCGCCCTGGAAAATTTATGGGTCGTCAAAGTTGCTTCTCGGCATGTTTGGTCGGCTGTTTCAACGAGACGTTAATAGCTACGTGCGGCCGGATAAGGCGCCTTGTAACATCCAAGTGAGCATCGTAAACCCGGGACTTATGCGCAGCCCGTCCATGAGGCGTTTCTTGTCTATGGGCACGATATTGGGCTTACTTGTGTATGTATTGTTGTTTCCCATATGGTACATCTTCTTCAAAAGCAGTCTACAGGGCGCACAGTCCATCTTGTTTGCATTATTCACACCAATTCTAGGTCCTCAGGATGGTGGCAACTTCATTCAAGAGTGTAAGATCCTCACACAGGGCCGTCCTGAGCTCTACGATTACGACCTTCAGGACCGGGTGTACAAAGCAACTGCGGAATCGATTGAGGCATTAGAGAAGCAGTCGGCAATTGAAAGGAAGAAGGAGGAGAAACGCCTGGGACTCGATAAGGAGATTGACCGGAAAAAAACAGAGAAGATGAGGGATCTCAGCCAGAAACCGACAACAGTAGAGGAATTGGACCACAAGCTCGATGCGATGCGCGAATCCTTGAAGTTTCCTCTTGGTAACCCAAAGACAGAAGCGAAATCGGCGTTGCTGGAGGTCAAGAGCACGGGAAGAAAGGCAAAATCAAAGTCGAAACTGAAGAACAGAAGGACGTAATAGGTTGAGCTAGCGAGCGACATTGTAGGCAGACGCTGTAGTCAACGTAGACGACGTAGTCAACGTAGACGACGTAGTCAACATAGGTGGAACTTTGGAGCCGGACCTGGAGGGTTGGGTCTCGTTGTCTTAACTGAGGTAGATCCACAGTCAGCACCGGTGGCCCAGCTACTGTCCACCAGGACAAGGGCATTTCAACGTATCAAGAGAGAGCACACTTCAACCTTTGAGATGAATTTGATGCCAATTGATGGTTTGGCGGACACATAGAACTGATTCGTTGGGTTTAGATGTACTCAAAGTCTAGAAATGTGGAATAATAACCCCTATGTCGTCATAGGCATCGTAAAGCCCATAACGCACCGTAAATATATCTTAAATACACGCCTTGTCTATTTTATTTGTTTCTTTTCTCGTAATCTAACTTCTCAGTTACTTTAATGATCTATCATACCATAGAACAACCCTTTAACGAATCATAACCACCAAGAACCAGTAAAAACCATCAAGAAAGATTAAAAAACTAACCAAAAACTACCAAAAAACCCAAAATTCAATATCTTTCATGGTCTTTCTCAATTAGTTCTTTATCTCGGCGGTACCCCTATCTCTACCATCCAAAACACCCTTCTCACCTCCAACCAAACCCTATCAAAAGAAAATAATATAAATCAAGCAAATTTTTCATATTTACTCTGGTTATGAGCCCTTATACTTTAATTTGTACATAAAAACCACTCCATTTCCCCCAATATCTCGTCGGGTTATCTTTCCCTGATATGGCAGTCACGTGTCTCCCGGCCACACTCCCAACGCTGTCACTATCATCCTAGCGGTTCATTATACCAATTCAACTCCAGTGTTTTACCAGCATTGAGTGAATCTTATAGTGTGGGTTTTATCAGAGTGGCACTTCCGTTCATCCGTTGCTTATATATTGAATTTGTGGTTGTGATTATTGAGATCTGACCTCCTTTTCTCAATTGATATTAGTTATTCGGCACCGGCAACAATTCTACCGATTAAATCCAAATTCAAAAGGGAAGGTCGTCTTTCTTTGATTTAAGAGTTTGAGATACTGGGAATTGTTTTAAAACGTCGGATTTGCATCGAGTATCGACTTAGCACACGATTGATCCTACAAAGTGAGACATCTTTTGTGGTAACAGACTAACCGGAAGAAGCAAGTCATTTTCTTGACATTTGCTCAATACCTCGATCAAACCGAACCGTCTTCTCCATAAAACATCCATTAACGATATCATCGAACCTCTCAGATTCTTCTTTGCCCGTCATTCCGCTCTATCCACCATATCACCTCAAAAACCCAAAGATGGACCAGTACCAGGCTCTGCGTGCTGTCGCCCCAAAACAGCCCGTCAGTACGTTAACAAAGCTCCTTAGTGAGGGCACTTCGGGCGCCCTCGGCATCAGCACTGGCCACATGGAACCGCCGATTCCAGAGCATCCAGATACTTCGTTGAATGGCACCCCTGTAGATCTCGGCGGCATTGCCCCCGTGCAAGTAGATACCGTAAGCCTGCAACAGCCTTCGGAGGGTAGCGCGGCAGACCCCGTCTCGTCGTTGGGCGGTTCTCCTCAGAACATAAACGTAGTTCCCCGTCAAAAGGGCCCCGTAGTGGTTACTGGTGGGTTTGATGCTTCGCCGCGCGATTCCACCGGTGTAAGGCCGTTTGACGGCTCGTATTTGGGCCTGATCCCAGCCCGTACTCCTTCAAACTGCGTGAGTCCTCGTGTCAACCGAACAAACTCCATTTCGCATACTTCTTTCTTCTCCACGGGCGGATACGGCTCCGAGAGCTTATCATCTTCGATCCCCTACGCGGTTCCAGGTGGCCGCCCGGGCCCGTCGTCTTTGGGAAAGTCAAACGGCGCCGGAAGCTTCAGTTCTTCTAACTTGAGCAATGCATTGCGGATGTCGTCTCAAACACCACAGGACCACGTACCCAACCTTCCCAATGGACAGCCAATCCAATCTATTCACTTCCTGTCACCCCAGGTCGGCTCCCACTCGATTGAGCCTCGATTTGTCATATCAAAACAAAGGGTGGCTCAGGCCCAGGCCCAAGCCCAAGGAAACTTGTCCACGAGCGGCCGCCTGGGCTCGCATCTGAGCCTATCCTTCATGTACTCGTCCAAAAAGAACCAGAATAGAAACCAGTCGTCTACAGATTTGGGTCTGCTTTACAACAATGCACAGACCGCCGACCACCAGGTTTTCGGCATGTCTCCATCCTCTTCGGGTCTGGGATCGATCGATGTGATCCCACCGCCAATTGTGGGCTCTCGTCACAACTCAATGGCCAACTTAAAGCGCTTTTTCAAGAAATCAGGTACTTCTCCTCTGACCTCGGTTCCGGGAGCTTTGCTGTCTTCCTTGCGCTCAAACAACTACAATGGGCCACAGGGAATGTCGCAGACTCCAAATTTTAGCTCTTCAATTACTAACCAATCGTTTGCATCGATGAATTCCGAAAACTCAATTTCTCAATCTCCCGGATATTACGATGGAAGTAGTGCCACCTCAGTGAGCAGGACGCCGTCATTCCGCCTGGAACGGAAGGGTTCTGTGCTGGGAATAATCAATCAGCAGCAATTGCCTTTCCTGAAGCGGTATAGTAAGTACCAAGAGAACTTGGGTGCCGGTGCTGGAGGTGCAGTTAGACTCGTGAACAGACTCTCCGACAAGAAGGTTTTTGCCGTGAAGGAGTTTCGCGCAAAACACCAGAATGAGACAAAACGTGAGTATGCAAAAAAGATTACAGGCGAGTATTGTATTGGGCTGACGTTGAAGCATCCAAACATCATTGAGACTGTGGAAATCTGTTACGAGAATGAACGCATCTTGCAGGTGATGGAGTACTGCGATTTTGACTTGTTTGCAATTGTCATGTCCAATCAGATGTCACGGGAAGAGATCAACTGTTGTTTTAAACAGATCTTGTTTGGTGTACACTACTTACACTCCATGGGACTCGCCCATCGTGATTTGAAACTTGACAATTGTGTAGTAGATGCTCGTGGTGTCGTGAAGATCATTGATTTCGGGTCCGCAGTCGTGTTTTCTTATCCATTCACCAAGACTTTGATCGAGGCTCACGGAATCGTAGGGTCCGACCCATATTTGGCGCCTGAGGTGTGCGTCTTCAACAAGTACGACCCAAGACCGGTCGATGTATGGTCAGTTGCCATTATTTTCTGCTGTATGATGTTGAAGAAGTTTCCCTGGAAGGTTCCGAAGCTCATAGACAACAGCTTCAAGCTCTTCGCAACCAGAGAGGAAGGTGTCTCGCTCAACGATTGCCTCATAAAAGAGCCAGATCAAACAGGACTCTCTTCGATTACCGCTTTAAAGAATGCCATTAACGATGTAGAAACCACTACTCCTAAGGAAGAGGCAGACCAAGGAAGCGCCCACACGTCAAATGAGGTGGGACCCGGGCGCTTGTTATTTGCTTTACCTGAGGACTGTAGACCACTCATTGGGCGTATGGTAGACCTTGCGCCCGCATGTCGTATCTCTGTAGAGGACTGTTTTGAAGACAGTTGGCTAAAGAGCATTTCCATGTGCACAGTGGAGGAGCGCATTAATACCGATGGTCTGGTGAACTATCAGGTCGAAAAGGGTCTGGACCACGAGCATACCGTGGTGGACCAATCAAAAGCACACATTGCTGCTTTTGAGAAGAAAAAAAAGGGTTAGCCGTCCAGAATGAACGGCGCAGAGAAGTGGAGATTGGAGTACGATGTTTGAAAGAAGTGTGTTGTTATAATGAGGACATTTTACTAGAGTTTGGAAAATGAGCATTATGTCCCTAGCATTCTTGGTGTCAAGTGTCTGTTTGATATTTCATATGAATGTATTAAGTCGAGGCGGTAAGATATCATGTTATTCATGGAAATTTAGAATGAGTTTGTGTTTGAGGTGGGGCAATGTATTATGAAGTTGGCCATGGAAGAGCTTGTTTTAAGTTGTTGAATTACAGGAAGAAGGGTGATTTTGAAAAAATAGATTCAAAAAAGAAAGAGAAAGATTTAGTTTATGGATATGGAAGACCGGTCTTATAGTTTGTCCTTAGAGTGAAATTCTATTTTATCCATGGGATGTTTGGGACAGCAATGGGAGTTCGCATCTAGAGATTTTCCGCTGAAAAAAGAAAATTTGCATAGTTTTGGAGTTTCATAAATTTACTGAAAAGAGGTAACTCTTTGGGTGTGTTTCATTTAGTATGGCTCGGCTCTACATAGTCAACTACAATTCGAACTCTACGAACTTTCAATTGAAACGATTCTGGTGTGAATAACTGGTCCCCATCAACTTTTTAAACTCATTAACCGTCTTTTAAAATTTACATTTGCAGTGGACACACGCTCAGAACACTTCTGTCAAATCAATCCAGTCCAACCTCTCAAGCCTAGCCAACATCAATTGTGTCCCCTCCTTGATTTTCAGCTTCCTTTCGTCTCTGCACTTTCCGCCTACATTCTCGTTCTACACTCCCGTTGCTATTACTTTATTCCCCCAATATATATACAAGTTAATCTATGGAACCACCTGGACTCCTACGACATTGGCCGTCAGAATGATCGAGGTGCAAATCGCCCGCAAGTCAATATCTTTGTGTCTGTCGTCTGTCTTTTTAATCTTGGCGATTTCGTACACATGCTTCAACGAGATGGTACCGACGATGTTGTGGCCCGGTTTATCGCTACCCTTAGAGATGCCTGCCGCTTTCATGATAAGCCACGATGTTGGAGGAGATTTCATTTCAAATGAAAATGACCGGTCAGGTTTCACGGTCATGAGCACTGGAATAGGGATTCCTGGTGTATAATGAGCAGAACGGGCATTGAACTCTTTACAGAAATCGATGGCCTTAACACCCTTAGATCCGAGTGCCGGACCAACAGGAGGTGCTGGAGCGGCTTGGCCGGCACCCACAATCAATTTGATCAAGACGTTTTTGGCAGACATGAAGAATGGGTGGTTGTGAAAATTTTGGGAGCCTGTATGAATGAAGTATGGAGTCTGGGGTTGAAAAATGTTGTGGGAAGGATAAAGAGATAATTTGGAGGTATGAGGGAACGGAGAAATAAAAATTTGATTGTAATAAAATAGATAATTTCGCTTATGTCTTTTTTTGGAGATGGTTTGATGTTGTAGGTATTGATTGTGGTTTTGAAAAATGAAGGCTAATTATGGAGATGTCTAAATGTGGAAGTGGTAATGATTTCTGTATTGGCAACAAAAAAATGAGATTTATTCATTAATTCGCAGGTTTCTCTGTTTCATTTTGTTAGAGTGCTGATAGATTCATCTGAATGTCTGGGTGATTCAGTTTGTCATAGTGCAAACTGGGATAACTTACGCTTTCTTGCGAATATCACTAGATCTCGATGTTTTTTGAAGTCTTGAGAAGTTTGAGTTATGGTCTATGGGCTTAGGTGGGAATAATCAAGACAAGTTAAGAAGGAGATTAAATGGTAGCCTATCATGAATATCTAAATGAAATAAGTATCATAACAGTTGCTGCAAAAAGAAATCTGTATTTTGTTTTTCTAAAAGTATAGCTCTCGTTCTTTCTTCTGTGCTTTTTATCTCCAAAGTCGTTGTGGCCATCCTATTTTACCTAAAAGCTAAAAACGAGGCTATAATTTAATAAAAAGACAATAAAAAATATTCAATCTGCATTTAAAATACCCTAATGAAGCTAAGCGACGTAATCAAATGCTTCCTCGTTTACCCGAAATTCCCCTAAAACCAATAATTCCAGAACTGGTAGGGTTCAAGGTTAGTCAAAATAGACAATGGAATCACGGGGAGTGTCAATACCCAAGACACCAAAATATCGTTACGATTGAGCCCTTTAAGTAATTGTCGCTTCCAGAAAGCAATTCAAGTTTGGCCTCTATTTTAGCCGCCGCGGACTGTCTTTTTTTCACCATTTGGTATCAAAAGAAACCCACAATTTCGATCTTTCCATTCATATAGCCTATTTACAATTTAAAGCAAGGGCTCGGCGCTTACGCGCAATTTACTGAAAATACACTTTTCATCTATTAAAACGGGCCATAGTACCTTAGAATAATGTATATTAAGACCTTCGTTTTCACCTCGAACAAGGCATTTAAATGGTGCTGAAAATTTCCCAAATTTATGTAAATTTAAGAAACCCAACTACCACAGGTTCGAACCGAATCTCCTCGAGCATTTGAGTCCATAAAGCACACGGTCTTGACGGCTGGGCCACATAAGTAAGGATCAAATGCAGGAAAGACAAACCCGAAGGAAACGGTAAGGAAGCATTCGAAGAATAGGAGAGAATTGGTTACGACTCTTGAAGGACTCACGATTATAAAATCCAAATAAAGATACTTTTTTTCGACCCTGGTCCTAAAATAAATCAGTCCATGCGATCCAACTTCTAGACGCGAACAACCTTGTTAATACGACTCAATATCTTTTTCGACAGACTCATTAATGAAAAGACCGAGCCAAATTATCATCCATGTGCAAACAGTGGCATCCCCTTTACATGAAACCGTCTAGGCAAAACTTTCAAAATAGCGAATGTGTGTTAAATCGCCTAGATTTCTTCGGTAAATCGCAGTCTAGAGTTATTGCTATGATAATCACCGCTGTTGAAAATCGGTTGATGGTCGTTTCGCAACACTATGTCGTCATCAAAGTCATACTCAGAAGATCTGTCTTGATCACTCAGTTCAGGCGTTCCATCTGTGTTGAACTCAAACATCTCTTCGTGACCTTGATCTCCTTCGTCCATGGTCTCCAAAGCTGGCCCACCTTCCGAGGCATAGCGCGAATGGTTTTGTCTGGTGCTTCCTGTGCTTGAGTTTAGACCTCCACTGTTCATGGCGGTGTTCGTCCCACTTGAGCGGAAAACGGAACCCAAATTGTTACTGTTACTTACGCCGCGATATTCAAAGTCAGCATCGGTGTCATGGGAGCCGTAATGGCCTCCTGCAGTGCCTGCCAAAGCTGCAGACTTCATATTGAGCTGGTTCTCCAAATCGTTAAATCCCAGAATGCCACGAGTGCCCGAGGGAGGTGTGAACTTTGCGCCAAACAACTTCTTGAACCCAAACTTCTCCTGATTCTCGTCCAGGTTGTCATCTGCAAAATCCGGCAGCTGGTTGGTGACTCTTCCTCTACGACGCCAGAGAAGAAGTAAAAATGCAAAAACACCGATGATGAGACACCCACCAATAGCACCGACTATTCCACCCACGAGTTTTCCTGTCTGAGTGCCACTGTCGCTATGAGAGCCCGAGTTGTTCGCTTCGGCGGCAGTTGGGACCGTAATTAACGTGGTAATGGTCGTATTGGGCTGAACGATGGTCGAGTAGTATGAGTGCATGGAGCTTGAAGGCGGAGTAGTGATGATAGGCGTTGTTGTCGAAGGAGGTGTGGTGGAGGTTGTGGTTTCTTGGATTGAAGACTGTGAAGAGGTCACCAGTGTGAGAGTCAGAGTTGTAGACGTTGAGAAGAACGTAGAGCTCGAAGTAGGCAACGTTGATGAGGAAGAAGAAGAGGAACTAGAGGATGTGGTGGCACTACTAATTGAACTACTACTAGTGCTGTTGGAAGAAAAAGAGAACAGACTCGATCGAGACGAACTCAGGATGATGGACGATGTTGCAGACGACGAGAAAGAAGTCGACAGTGAGCTCGAGCTTGACAGCGAGCTTGATAGCGAAGAAGACGACGAGGAAGTTGTCGAAGAAGTAGATGACGACGAGCTCAGTATCGTGGCCAGCAGCCAGCTACTGGACAGCAAAGAATGCAGCGACAGAGAAAGACTCAGTGCCGACGTGACGCTGGAACTGTTAGACATGGTGGAAGACAGTTGGGTAGCAGTTGTTGACGGAGAAGTTGTTCTTGTAGAAGATGTGGTTATAGAAGCAGACGAGGTCTTTCTTTCGGAGGAAAATGAGCTCAGATCGAAACTGGTGACAAACAGAACCTGCGAAAAAGACAGCAGAATTGAATTCAGCAGATACGAAGACAGCAGATATGAATTCAGCAGAAATGATATCAGCAGAAACGAAAGCCGCAGGGGTGATAGCGAAGACAGGTTTGAATCAGATGCTCTTTTCAGATGTAGAAGTAGTAGATCAGGAAAAGATGATTCCGAGTCACGGGAACTGGAACGGGAACGGATCCGGGGTTGTAGATACGAGTCAGAACTTCCGAGTGTGAGGCTTCTTTTGTCACCGAAGGTTGGAGCGACGTCGGATCTGGGAAGAAGCTGATGTGGACGTAGCATTTTTCGTTAAGGAATCAATCGGGGACAATATTAGAAGCTTACCTGCAGTACCGAATGTCACTTAGATGTGTACAGTCTTTAATGGGGAGTTTCCTAGGTTGGAGGTAATTAGTTGCAGGCTGTTTTAGGCGCAGTGATGCAAACCGGTGTTTGTATACCGGAACTCTTGCAGATGATGTTGGTATATGCTTATGGGAGTGTGTATAAGGCGTCTGTAGGACCGGGCTCGCAATTGACAATGAGAAAAATTGGCTTAGCTAATTTTAGGCGGTTTCGTGGAAGGAGGTATTCGAAGAAAATGCTGAAGGAGTAAGTAGATTCACTGTAATGATGAGGACTATGGATTTGAGTATAGCGATAACTGTATGCCGTAGGACAAGTTCAATATATAGAAGTGAAATGTTTAATTTGTGTTGAGTTCGTGTTTCCCCTTTGGGCTTAATGAATAATTTAGGCGCTTAAGGTTTGTGGTCTGGAAGAAGAAGGGTTTTGTGGGCGAGTTCAGAAATGCAGAGCGGCGGTCCGATAATTGCACTGAATTATTGGCTTGATATTGGGTAGAGAATTGTGACGTGGAGTGATTAATTAGGTTGGAAAAGCAGCCCAAAATGCAAACACCGAATACAATGGCCGTTATGGATTGTAGCCAAAAAGCAAGCAAAAGTGAAAAAGAAGAAGAAAGAAAGAAAAGAGTCGTTATAACCTCCAGATTATATATTTCGCAACAAGGGGGGTGGACCTTGTAGTGCCCAGTGCTGCAATGCGGTAGGATGCGTTTGAAACAGGGGGAATAAACAAAGCCTAGATATAGGAAGGAGTTACGATTGTAAATTGAAGAAGTTGAAGTGGGCGGCATTGTATTCAAATATATATTTTTTTAAAATTTGAATGTTGGCGAAACCCCCACCTAGGCCAAAGAATTCCAGACTGTATTGCTGGGAGATAAGGCGCGGTGCACATAACAGCGATCTGGATCATAATTGCAGCCAGTGTCTAGATGAGAAAGCGGGAGACTGGATTTTAAAATGGTAAAAAAAGAAGGAAGTACTGATTAGGTGCTGTAGGATTTTGTTAGGTTACTTAGCTCTTTTAGTGTGACATCAATGTTGGGTAAATGTAGGAACCATCAACGGTGGGGCATCTTGATCTTTACAATTTATAATAAAGGAATAAATCTGAAACTTTCGTGAGAGTTTACGTGAATTTGTCACTTTTATATATTCTCAAGGTATACGAAATGGATCAATCCATAGGTTATTTGTAACACGACAAGCAATGATGATCGAACCTACTGCATCTCAAGAAGTTAAAAGGATGTATGTGAAAATCGCGTTAAAAGCTAGGTCTTGATGAAGATGCATATAGGTTGCAAAAGGCACTTCCTTCGTACACAAAATTGCATTACACCAGACAGAAGTAGTGGCAATGAGATTAGACAACACGAGAATATTCTAAACCGGAACTGAGCATTTTTTTAACAGCCGAAATTGCAAAGTTTATCTGCAAAGTACTTAAAGATATTAGACTATTTCTTAAGAATGGTGGTAAATCAGGACAGTGGTAGTATTCTGAAGAATAGGCCCAGAGATCTCACTCTGCGACTCATAAGGCGAGTGAAGGATCATCAATTGAGAAATTTCATACCAAATTTCTCACCACCTCTCTTACATACAAAATCTTTCGTTAGGCTTTGAATGATATTTTCTCGAGTCAATTCACCAATGCGTGCCGAATAATGGTTTCAAAAAAGAATATTTTCTCTTCAATAAAAGAACCTTGAGAGAAAATTACCATCATCTAGTAGAAGCCACGTGCCGCTATTCGATATTTCACGTAGAATTTCTATTCGTGAACAAAAAGTCGTCGCTCAGCCGTAATCAGTAGTTTTGTCAACTGAAGTCTTATACGACTTCATCCTCAAAAGCCTATATATCATGCAAAGACGTCTATTTTACTATTAAGCATCTTACACTCCACTGTGGAACACTCTAAACTGGAGTGAACTAACGCCAGTTTACCAAAATAAACTAATGAAATAAGGCGAGAAATTAAATTAAAAAATGAAACTAACCCTTGAAAGGTATGAGGGCGGTCTGCCGCCGTCGGCATGTGCCAGGTGAATTTTATGGACTGGTCTTGACCTTGTTTCATTACAACAAGTTGCGAGCTTTCCACACCAACCTCAATGCACAAACAAAAGAATTGATTCAGAATCAAGGCAGATTGTGATTTGGGAAAATCAAAGCACATTGTGATTTGGGAAAATCACACATTCAAGGGATTTTCGGTCGCAACTGCAGATCTGCCGCTATACATAATGCATAATAAGCGCCCTACAGTCGTGCAGGCATTTTGTTCGGGTTGCAACATGTAATTAAAAGGACTGTTTCAAGGTATGACGCCAAAAAAAATCAGAAACTGAAGGAGTCGTCATTTGGCAACTTCTGAAAAATTACTGCAATTGCTGGAGTCTTCAAGATTGTTGTAGCAAATCCATTAAATCTGGATGTCATTGTCATGAATCATGATTGATTAATTATCAAATATCACCACTTATTTGAAATCACTTTGACCGATAGAGGAAGTTACATTCAAAATTTTCCTAGTAGGTTTAGGTTGTCTTTGAGGACAATATCTTAAGATTTTTAACTTTACACTAGAGGATAAATCAAAGACCATGCTATTAGCTTCTCATTCACTTTTGTATTACTTATTATACACTTTTTCTTGTAGAGTTTCTACATTAACTCAATGTTCGTCAGAGTGACTGCAATCATCTCCTTTCTTGAACATTTCTTCTCTAAGTCAAAACTTCAAATATTCGCGTTAAATCTTCATCAAAATTCTTGCCTCCGAACCAATTCTTCACCATGCTTCCACGGCTTGGAATCCCTTTCCACTAACCACACCCATCCAGTTGCCTGGTGTTCCCTCACGCCAGCATACATTGTTGACTTCCAAATCTTCGGGAAATGCAAGCTCAGGTTTGTCAACCACCACCGAGCCATCGTGTGACGACATGGACAGCGAGGAAAGTGAGGTACCTCGCGTAAAGTCCCATACGAGTGCCTGACAATCATCACCACCAGTAAGTAACAAGTTCGACAGCGGATTCCATGCAATCAGGTTGATGGCAGTGTGACTTACGCCGCCAAACAGCCCGTCTAGGGTAGCGACAGGAACGCCAGGCATTCGCATGTCGATTATGAGCACTTGGTTCAGATTCACTCCTACAGTCGCCAAATGGTGCTGATCGATATTTGACGTCAGCAACCGTAAAAGCGCTTGGGGATTATAGGGTGCACCAAGTGACGCTGCCAGTGTTGCATCAGGTGCCAACGCTTGAGCCGGCTCATAAATGATCGTGGAGTGTTCGAGGCTTCGGAGGTCAAACACACGCATAGAACCATCGTTTGAAACGCTGGCAAACACGTTTGTGCTCTTGTGGATGAATTTCACGTCAAATACCTCTGAATCGTGTGCAATGAGCTGAGTTTTCACCTGCGCGGTGCTCTTCTGTTTTCCTACGGCAGAGGAGCGATTTAGGTCCCATACAGTGCATGTGGTGTCCACAGACAGTGTGATGATTATGCTAGGGTCAGTTTTATTCCAGTCAAAGGAGGTTACTGGCGGAAACGTGTTGATGTCGTACGAGTCCGGTCCTGAACTGTGAACTGTCGAGTTGTTGGCCAACAAATGCATCTGCACCAAAGTGGGTTCTAGCAGCGTTTCACAATCAAAGTTGTACAACCGTAGCACCTCCAGTGAGGCGGCTATGCGTGGGTAACCCAGGGGATCCCATTGAACATGTGTGACTGGGTAATCTACAGGTACTTCTGCCGCTAGCGAGAAGTTGAAAGCACTGGAGTAAGCCAGGGCTGTATCTCCAAGCTCTTCCGTTGATGCAATTCGAGAATGGTCTTCACCCTCGCTGGTATTGCGTTGGTGGTACGAGTTTCCCTGAACCACTTGAATTCTATTCTGGAATCCCTCACGAAACGAGCTGAGTGCTACCAACTCACGACCACCATTACTTTGCCAATCTGCACAGTAGATTGGGTGTTGAGACTCAAAGTACGACGTTCTATTAGTGTTGGGACCATGACTGTAGAACGAGTCGTTTTCGGCAAAGTACGACGACACGGGGTATCGCTGTGGCGACGGAACAGACTGGTACGCGGGAAAGTTCAGTAAGCCGGACAAAGACGTACGCTTGTTTCGGACGTTGTTCCACTCCATTTCGTGGGGTGGAAAAGAAGGTGGGAAAGGTGGTTTATATATATGTAGAAGTGGAGGGTGCAGGCGCAGGGCTCAAAACCGTTAAGAGTACTGCTTGGAAGAAATTGAAATGAAAGACACGCACGAGCAACCACTATATGTTTGTTTTGGTGATGATTGTGGTAGAATAAGAGTATGTGAGGTCTCAGATTTTAGGGAGGAGGTTGTACAGGAAATGGAATGAGACTGAGAGAAGTGGAGGGGAAGAGGGAAAAGAGGGATATTTTTTAAGAGGAACATAAGAAAAGCCAAGGGAAAGAATTTTCACTAGCAATTGAAATCGGTTTTCCTTGAGATCAGATTGTTTGAGGTGTTGGTTAGGAGCACTGTTCTGTGAAAGCGGCGTCGTAATTTAAGAGCTCTAGCATAAAAACAGAGGAGAAAAGAATAGGTATGAGAAGGTAAAAAAAAATTTGATTCAACTGATTCACATACAAAAGACTGCATTTTCGTGGTGAAATTGGAAAAGAATCTGACCCAATTATCATACATCATTTGTCATTGCCGTTGAAAGATTTCCTAGGTTGAACGAACGTAAGTACTATACAACTTTTATTACTCAAAACCCGAAAAGATAACTCAATGCCCAAAATAAAAATATACATCATCTCTCTCTTCTAATTCCTTTCCTTTCTCTACATAGCCTTCTGGCTTTCCTCTTTCTTTATTCCTTTATTACAACTTCTATAAACTTTAATTCCCTATACTCAATTTTAAGCCTCACCGGCAACCTCCTCAACAGAAGGGCAAGTGCACATCAAGTTGATGTCTCCATAGCTGTCGTCCAAACGGCCAACCGTAGGCCAACATTTGGACGTCTTCAAATGTGGAAGTGGGAATGCAGCCTGTTCACGCGTGTACCCGCGCTCGGCCCACTCTTCCTGAGAAGTGGAGATAATATCGTTGAGTGGATGAGGCGCATTCTTCAAAACCAGGCCGCTCTTGTCGCCCTTAGCGTAGGCATCAATTTCTTTACGAATAGCCAACATAGAGTCGACAAAACGGTCCAACTCTGCTAAGTTTTCGGACTCCGTTGGCTCGATCATCAACGTACCGGCGACGGGGAACGACATTGTTGGTGCATGGAATCCGTAGTCCTGCAAACGCTTAGCCACATCAATAGCTTCGATCCCCACAGCCTTAAACTCGCGTAAATCAATAATAAACTCGTGTGCACAGTGCTTGATGCCAGCTCCCGATCCGCTATGGTCGATGAACATGATATTGTACGCATCCTTCAAACGGTGCAACATGTAGTTGGCGTTTAAGATAGCTACTGCAGAAGCATAAGGCAATCCTGTAGAACCAAGCATTTTAATGTAAGAATAAGAGACAGGGATCACGGCGGCAGATCCGAAAGGTGCAGAGTTGACTGCCTTAATCGATTCTTCGGTGGCATGAGGTACTTCTACGAAATGGTGTTTGGGTAAGTATGGAACCAAGTGTTTGGCAACACAAACTGGACCCTGACCCGGACCACCTCCGCCGTGCGACAAGGCAAATGTCTTGTGAATGTTCAAATGGCATACGTCGGCGCCCAAATCACCTGGCGAAGTGAGACCAACTTGGGCGTTCATGTTGGCACCATCCAAATAAACGAGTCCACCATTGGCGTGAACGGTATCGATCACCTGGCGAACACCTGGCTCAAACAATCCATACGTTGAAGGGTATGTAATCATAATGGCACAGAGGTTTTCGCGATGTTTCTCGGCTTTAGCTTGCATGTCCTCCAAATCAATCGAACCGTTTTCAAGACATTTCACAGGCACAACTTTCAAACCACACATGGCGGCAGAAGCTGGGTTGGTACCGTGTGCAGAAACAGGAATTAAACAGATGTTACGTTGTTCGTATTGGCCCCGGGCCTTGAAATATTGTCTAATCAACGCAAGACCAGTATACTCACCTTGGGCGCCCGAGTTTGGCATGAGTGTGGTGGCGGCAAAGCCAGTAATGTCACTCAAATCCTTCTCAAACTCGGCGATCATTTGCTGGTAACCTCTAGCCTGAGAAGCAGGAGCAAAAGGGTGGATCTGGGCGAAACCAGGCATTGACAACAGCTGCATCTCGACGGTTGCGTTCAACTTCATCGTACAAGAACCCAAGGGAATCATGGAGTTAGCCAACGACAAGTCCTTGCTTTGTAACAAATGCAAGTAACGCAACATAGCCGTCTCCGAATGATGAGTATTGAAGACTTCGTGGGTCAAAATCTCGTCTGAACGTAAAAATTCAGGGGCGATTTGAGGAAGTTCTGTTGGCAATTCCACTCCGGTTTTTTCGGTGAAAATCTGAATCAAACTAAGCAAGTTCTCTTGCGTGACGGTTTCATCAAATGAAACAGACACAGATGAGTCATTAACTTTGAAAAGGTTGATGTTGTGGTTCTCCAAAGCGTTTTGTAAGATCTGGTCGGCAGAAACGCCGCTTAATTGCACAGTAAGGGTGTCAAAAAATGAGTCGTTTTCAAGTTTGTGAGCAGAGCTTTTGCTAATAGCGCCGGCGAGCACGGCAGTATATCCGTAAACGCGAGAGGCGATGTTCTTTAAGCCCTGAGGACCATGGTACACGGCATACATGGCGGCCATGTTGGCAAGCAAAGCCTGGGCAGTACAGATGTTGGAGGTAGCCTTTTCACGCTTGATGTGCTGTTCACGTGTTTGCAAGGCCAAACGCAAAGCTGAGTTGCCCAACCTGTCCTTAGAAACACCGACAATTCTTCCAGGCATCTTACGAGAAAACTTGGGCGTGGTGGCAAAAAAAGCAGCGTGTGGACCACCATAGCCAAAAGGAACACCGAATCTTTGCGAATTTCCCAAAGCAATGTCGGCACCAAAGTCAGCAGGTGATTTCAAGAGGGTCAATGCAAGCAAATCGGAGGCCACGGCAAACAAACCTTTGTTTTCGTGCACAATCTCGCCAACACGTTGATAGTCACCAATTTGACCGTTGGTTCCAGGATATTGGACCAATGCACCGCAAATGGTGCTGCCTATGGAAGAAAGTTCCTGAACACCCTCGGCGGTGCTCAAAGGAAGAACTTTAACTTCTACGCCGAGTTTGAGAGCACGCGATTGGATGACATCAATGGTTTGTGGGTGCACTTGTGCGTCCACCACGTAAACAGGCTTTTTCCCACGCAAATTGTGGAAAGACATGGCCATTGCCTCAGCGGCGGCAGTTCCTTCATCCAAAAGCGACGCATTGGCCATTGGCAACCCAGTTAACGACGAGACCATGGTCTGGTAGTTGAGCAAGGATTCCAAACGGCCCTGAGAGATCTCGGGCTGATATGGAGTATAAGAGGTGTACCATTCAGGGGACTCCAACAAGTTCCGTTGGATCACAGGAGGCACGTGTGTGCCGTAGTAGCCCTTGCCCAAAAACGATTTTACGATTGTGTTTTTCCCAGCTAATTCTTCCAAGTGCTCGAGCATTTGCAGTTCTGTGTATCCCTTTTCAGGCAGAACCAGAAGCCGGCGGCGAATCAAAACGTGTTCTGGAACGGTGGCTGCCAAGAATTCGTCAAAGTCCTTGTATCCGAGCATCGAAAGCATCTGGGTGACGTTATCGGGCGAAGGCCCAAAGTGTCTTCTAGCAAAAGTGTCGAGTTCGTTATAGGTGATCTTCTCAGCAGGGTTATACACGGCTATATAGTGAGCGCTCAGGGTATTGGCGGCGGTAGCCAAAGATCTGCCAATTTGAGCGTTCGCAACACGGATGTTACGTGCCACGAAGCCACTGGCTCTTCTGGTTGAGGATCTGGCGGAGACTCTAAGTGCTTGCAACATTTGATTGATTAAGCGATCGAATCAAAAAAAGAAAAGAAGGCCGAAGAATTTCAATCAGCAGAAGAAAACGAAAGGAAGAGACAAGCTAGTTCCGGTAATGGTTTTTTTTGGGGGAGTAGTTGCCTTTTATCTGGGTAAGCCGAACGGAGTCAGAGCCCCATGGGTACGGGTTCATGCGCGAGACGAGAAGAGCATCGATAAACCTTCATGCATGGTGTGCATATACACTAATTGACCTTTGTGTGCAGGTTTAGACGTTGGACCGAAGAAATTTCCCGGAGCTCATACTACAGGATCCAGTGTAGGCAGCTGCTTCAATTTCTAGTAACATATTACAGACTCTTCTCTCTACCATTTCCAGTTTCGTATATACAGTTATCGCAATATTTCGACAAAATTGATGACCTCTGAGTGGTGCGCCCCATATAGGTGTACTGCATATAGTGGCGCATTTTAGTGTGTTGTGGTGCATGTGGGTTGGCACCAAACGGTGTCTGACTGGGATATATTAACGACTCGGTCGATCAGGAGGTGATCATTTTAACAGTAGAGGCAAGTAAATTATGGGTAGGACTTATTATTGCTAGTTTTCAATGGGTTAACTGGATCAAGCTGATGGTTTTTAGTTATATATTTGGGTCCAGGCTCGGTTTCTTTGGTTTGTGGACTTGAAACTTGATTAGGTATTGATTGCAGAGATTTCTTTGTTGAAAATAGTTATAATTCTTTTCTGAAGGGCAGCTCACAAATTAATATCTGACCTTGTTGTATTGAACGGAATTGATTGAGTGGTGGTAGTTCTCTCGTTGCTACTCTACTTGGCAGCAGACGATAATGACGTTGCCGCAACATAAGTGGTCTAACAATGAAGATGGGCGCTTTCCAAACGAAATCGGCAGTTTTAAAGAAAAACCAGATTTTTATCGATAGCCTTTTAAATCATTTATTATTGGAGAAACCCAAAAAGGCCTCGGCGCTTACTCTTTTAAGTTCTCCTACTAGGCCCTATTAGCTTCACTCACAAAGAACGAATACTTTGTATTTGTTTCTCCACTTGGGACATATTTGTTCTTTTAATTTGTGATTATGTTAGCTGTACGTGTACTTAAGATTACCAACTAATTAGAATAGGCCATTCCTGAAAGTAAAACAAAAGAATTTCCATATACATGTATTAAAAACAAAAAATTTTTTTTTCTGTCTCGTTTGATTGGTTTGGTGATTCGTATGGTATCAAATGTGTATTCTATTTATCAAAGAAACATCTCGACATCTTTAAGCTCAATCTTCCCAATGTATCGAGAAGCACTTCAGTATCCTTACTCGCCCAATCCTTTTAACTATTCCTTAAGGAATTGACAGAAACTGGTGCTGCCCAGATCATTCCTAAACCTAATCCAAAAAAGTGTCCAATTTCTACTGCTCAACCACCCACACAAGATCTTTAAATTTAAATCAACGAAGTGTATTCGCGTTATACAGAATCTACATAACTTACTTCTTGGCAGCCTTTTGAGCAGCCTTGGTGACCTTACCAGCCTTGTCAGACTTCTCGACAGCCTTGATGACACCGACAGCAACAGTCTGTCTCATGTCTCTGACAGCGAATCTTCCCAAAGGTGGGTAGTCAGTGAAAGCCTCAACACACATTGGCTTGGTTGGGACCATCTTGACAATAGCAGCGTCACCGGACTTGACGGACTTAGGGTTCTCTTCCAAAGACTTACCGGTTCTTCTGTCAATCT